>JAOXYD010076646.1:0-12455 GCA_028565735.1 Pinacopodium congolense
GAAAGAAATGTTGATAGTTGATATTCAAGAAATATGACTGGTGACCATTTACAATTCATTTCTTACAAAAGCAAAAATAGAGGATTCACCACTTTTGGAGATAATGACAAATGTAAAGTAATTAGCATTGAAAAGGTTGACAAGAATAATTGTCTCTTGATTGATAATGTTTTACTTGTCGATGGATTGAAGCATAACCTTTTAAGTTATAGTCAATTATGTGATAAGAATTACAATGCGTGTTTTAAATAAAGTGAATGTGTGGTTTCAAATATAAATAATAGTAGTATTGTCTTTTTAGGAAATACAAAAGCAATAGCCTAATCATACCAACTCTTTTAATTAAACTCTTATTAGCTTTAGAAAACAACAATAAATCATCTGTTAAATCCAAATTAAACATGCCAACTCTTTTATATTTATTATGATATTTAAAGCTATTGTTTTACCTAATATTTAATCACATTAGCCTATAAAGGACCTCTGTACATAAGATAAATAGGTAAGGAGATATAAGATCTCCTTATCGTAAGCCTTTACCTCCTTAAAAAAAAAATTTAGTTCTTCATTAATGAGTATCCCATAAGAGGCCATGACAATGCATTGTTCAAGCTAATGCTTGAGTTTTGTAGGGAAGCCAAAGGCTTCAAGAGCAGATAAAACAAAATCCCTAGCTAATTGAATCATAGGCCTAATGAAAGTCAATCTTGATCATACAATTTCTTTGGGCTTTCTTCCTATTACAACCCTTAGTAGCTCTTGCACTAAAAGGATATTGTCACTATACGCTTTACGAAAGCACCTTGTATTTCATTAATAATGGATTTTAGTACTCCCTTTATTCTAGATACTAGTATTTTTGAGATGATCTTATAAAGAGTAGTACAGTAATAAATTAGTTTACGCTCATTGATGGAGTTAGGATTTGTAATCTTAGGCATAAGGCAAATGAAGGTCTTATTAATGGACCTTAGAATTTTGCCTTTTCCAAAGAACTCTAGGATACTTTTAGTAACTATATATTTGATCTGTAGCCATGTCTCTTGAAAGAAAAATCTATTAAGGCCATCTGATTATGGGGCTTTGTTTAAATTCAACTAAAAACCAACTGTTTCACCTTTTTAATTGTAACTAGTCTACATATGATTGAGAACTTTTCTCAGAGCTACATGTATCAATAAAGGATTTAATTGTTTCAAATGATGATATATTATGTGCATTGCATCCTAATGAGTGCTATATGTTAGAGAAAAAAGAAAGAACAAAAACATTTATAGTTAAATTTCAATATTTTATTCACTTATTTTACTCACGATATATGAGTAAATCACAATTTCTTGATAGGTATCTTTAATAGATTAACTTAAAATAGTAATAAAGAAAAATAAAAGGATTTAGACAAACCTAATTAAATAACCTTATAAAACTTTTCTTTCTAATAATTCTGTCAATTACAATTGTCGAAATATCCAGCCTCTAATAGTACACATAAATCAATTCAAGAAAAACTTAACAATTTAAAAAGAAAAGAATAAGAAGTGCTAGCTTCTTATATGTCTCTTTTCCTTTTATATAGAAAAAATTAGGATTTTATCTTGAGTTAAAATTAACTTCAAATATAATTAAAGTCTAATATTTAATTGTAACTAAAATATAATCTTAATAAATTAATATATCACGTAATTGACACTTAAAATCTTTTAAACTTTACAATTAATTTTAACTTAATATAAATTAACTTTTCTTTCTTTAGTTGCTATTTATATATAAGCCATTAGGTTATGAATATATTGATAATGATTGTAAATTATAATTAGAGTTCATAGTTAGAAAGTGATAAATTAAAGTTTATTTTATTTATTTTTAATTATCTAATTAAACAACTTATAATCATAGATCAAGATTAATATCTAACATCATAAAATCACTATCAAAATTATATGAATATCAAAGTGATTTGACTTAATATATTCATAATGATTTTAATATGTAATCCTTTCATTATCCAACGTTTCAATAAAAAGATTGTAGAATTGGTATATACTCTAATTAAATCTAAAATGTACATTCTTATTGATTTTTTTGTTAATTTGTAATTGATATTTGAAAACAACATTTTCAAACCTCAATTCTCTTTGGTTAGAGAATTCTTAAAATCAATACTAATAAAAAATAGTAAAAAATTCTCCTTAATAAATTTAAAATGGAGAACATAAGAGTAGCAAGCTTTCATAGCTCAGTTGGTTAGAGCACCCGTTTAGTAAGCAAGAGGTAATAATTTACATTCTTATTGATTTTTTTATTAATTTGTAATTGATATTTGAAAACAACCTTTTTAAATCTCAATTCTCTTTGGTTAGATAATTCTTAAAATCATTACTAATAAAAAATAGTAAAACATTCTCCTTAATAATTTTAGAATGGAGAATATAAGAATAGTAAGCTTTCATAGCTCAGTTGGTTAGAGCACCCGTTTAGTAAGCGGGAGGTCTTGAGTTCAACTCTCAATGAAAGCATTTCTATTAAAATTTCATTAAACTACTCTTTTCATTTTTTTAATCAATTATATTCCTTATTTAAAAAGCTTTAAGATGAAGAATCATTTATTAATTCGCTCAACTGTTTGATTAGAAAAATTTTTTATTCAAAATATTCAAGTTGTGTCATATACACAATTTCAAATAAATTTCACCAAGAAAATGATATCTTGAAATTGATTTATCAAATTTCATAATAATAATATGCAACTATAGTAACAAGATCCCTATGACTCTAAGGATTGCTATGGGTGAAAAGATTTTATTAAAATCACCTCTTTGTTTTTGGAATTTTTTCTACCATCATTACTTTGTATGTATGTATTTTACCATCCATATTTGCTTTTTTTCCTTAAAAATCCACTTATATCCAATAGGTTCAATACCATTAGGTGCATCTACTAAAGTTCATACTTAGTATATATGAATTCCTTTTTAGATCTCATGATTTCACACTATTTTAAATAATCAATATCACACATTATTACTTTAAAATTAGTAGGTTCATTATCTATACATGCACGTTCGAGGATGAGTTTCTTCCAAGTAGAGGAACTGACACAGAGTTAGAAAAATGCTTGCCAAGAGTTCAACGGCTAACCATAACATACTATTGAACCTCGTGGAAAACCACCGTTGTTGGACAAAATCACGATTTGAATCATAAACCTGATCCAAATCTTGAAACATACTAATGAGACATGGGGAATTGTTACGGTTGGAATAATGATTGTGAGGCATGTCTTAATAGACTGGACCGATTTTGAGACTATAACAACACCCATTTAACAACATCGTTGTACTCTATAGAAACTACTGTTAAGGTAAAACAACGTGATAGTAGATCGATAGCTACTATTAACGATGCCGTTGATTCCTAAAATAGACCACTGTTGTGCAATTTAGGAAAAATGTGTTATATGTTATTTTGATTGTTAAAATCAATTTTATCCTTAGTTTGTGTTTGAGGGTTTTATATTATGTTGCAATAGCCACTTTTTGTCATGTAAAACATTATTCCTATTGACTATAATTAACTTTCTTGTTTCTTTCAAAGGATTTTCCATACAATATTGGGAATTTTCATGCTATATACTGCCTCATTAAGAGAATATACTCAAATATGCAAATATTTATTATGCAACCAAAAGAATTTTGGACCGTTATTTTAAAAGATTTAATCTGAACCAATAATTATTCTTTCCTTTTTTTTTCAAATTGAAGAAATTCTAAAAAAGACTTCTTCTTTTAGATCTTTAGAGGCTAAATTTTGTTTGTTTAGTTGGTCATAAAAGAGATTCAAAATTTGAGGAAGTGGACATCTTAGGTCAATTTCAACTCTCCCAAAATAAAAAGAAGTATCTTGCCTCACTCTCTCAAAAACCTACCCAATGAATGCCACCATTGAAATTCTACAGTTTTTCCAAAATAACCATCCTCCAACGTACGCTTATCAGATTTTGGTTGATTAGTCATCGAAATATGAAATTTTTAGACCCAAAAACAAACATTTTCCATAACTAAATGGAACCTTTTCTCTTTTTCTAAACTCTCCTAAATTTGAATCCTCTCCCGTATAAAACTCGAGCCCTCTTCATTATTTCCCTCTAAAAAAAAGAATCTGCTTCCTCTTTACTCTTTACTCTTTACTTTCATACAAACTGAAGGATTAACGAGTAAAAACCTATCGTAAGTGATGTTTCCCAGTAATTAGTTTCTTTGCTTTTAAAATTCTTTTTTATATTATTTCACCCTTTTAGTCCATTGCTGACTGGTTTTTTTATTCTTTGTTTGGTTTGAGAATCGTTTTGTTGAAGCTAAAGTTTTAAAAAAACCCTAGGAAATCAAACATAACATACGTAGAACAATATTTTTAGGGTAAAAATATCTTCCCCTTTAGTATTGCATGTGTTTGCATGAATTATGTATTGTTCACGTTTGGGTTATGTTTAGTGAAGTATATGCAACTAGATTTAATGATTATTTTCATTTTTATATTCCCATATTCATTGTTTTGATATATATATATATATATATATTTCACATCTAGATTGTTAGTTTCATATGTTTTAGTGTGAAAATTGGTGGGTTTCGATGTTCTTTGTTTTTGAAATTCCGATAATATTTTATTCATTTGATTTGGAATAGGTCCTTTGAATGTCCTTTTGGAGTTTGATTGTTAGAATGCATGTTAAAAGGTTGATAAAGGTCCATAAATCTTAGTCTAAATACGTTTTTTTAAAAGGTTTTAATGTTCATATTGTTAAGATTTGTTCATGTTTCTAAATTTTAAGTCTGTCTGATCTGCTTAACGTGCGTATTTCTTTGTTTTGTTTTTGGTGTTTGATCCATTTGCATAGAAGGATACAAGGTCCAGACTCCAAGGAACCCATGGGCTCATGAGATGCCCGCCACGTTATCTACACTCTAAAACATTTGCAGTATGTTGTGTGCATATGTAAGTGCTTTGTGGACCTAGCCCTGAGTTCTTTTAATATGTTTGTAGGCTCGGACGTTTTTAGAACTAAGTGTAGACGCAAATCAATTAGACTCATATCACTATATAAGACATAAGAATTTCTGGGAAACTTTCAGAGGATGGGTGGGTCCGATTAATCTCTTAGTTTCAATTCCAATTTGGGTCCAATGCTGACGCCTAAAAAGGAGCTTGTGGATATCCAACTCAAAGGTTTAGCAAGAATGTTTCCTTGGACTCAGGCGCAAGACCCCTTATATGTGATTTTTATATCCTTTAATGCATCTTTAGTAATAAGTAAAAGCCAACTAAGCGCTTTTATTTTTTAGTTAGTAAGAAAAAACAATCACTTAGGCTGAACTCAATAGAGATAGAATCAAAGTGATACATTTCAAAATTAAATTGGCAATGGGCTTGATTCAAAAGAACTATATCCAAAACACTAAAATGTAAAGGAGGACATTTTTTTTCTTTGTTTTGTTTATATTCATGATGTTTTTGAGTGGCCCATTGAAGGTTGGAGTGGAGAGGAAGAGAGTAAAGTCTAATCCTTGATAAATAAAAAAGTTAAGGAGTCGTTTGGTATTGCTGTGAGTTGTGATTTTTAGTTGTAATTTTGATATATTTGTATTGATTTTTGTGTTTTATCCTCGATTTCTATACTATATTAGTGTGTTGACTTTTTCAATTTCTGTGTTAAAAACCAAAACAAAAAACTTAAACCCTACCAAACAATCCCTAAACGAAGCCCATTACCAATTACAAAAAGCTTCAATTTTCTAACAAGAAATTAGATTTGGGACTACGAAGTACAAACCTATTATGACTCTTTTTTACGCTCAGAGGCCCATTAGAATTATCATTCGTTTATTTTTGTTAATGGACTAATTTAGGGCCCACAAGACCATTAGAAAAGATTATCTTTTTATTGATCCTCCCGCCAATCTCTTTCTTTTAAATAATACAAAAGCCAAAAAATTTTCAACTCACCAAGATTAATTCGATTAAGTTGCATCATTTTTTTAAGCTTAAATAACCTAAGGATTCGTTTAGTTCAAATTTCTGTTTTTATTTTTTATTTTTATTTTTGTATGTTTTTTCAATTTCTGTATTTTTTTAATTTCTATATTTTATTTTTTTGTTGTTTATTTGTTTTTGTATTTTTTCAGTTTGCATATTTGAAAAAATAGAAACTATAAACGAAGTCAAACAAACCCTAATTCACCAATTTCTTTAAACAAATTTAGTCTCCTTTTAATATCCTTTTATCCTTTCAATTAAAAGCCTTTATTTCTATTTTCATCTATCATATCAAGATTATTGTTCTTTTTTTAATTATCATCATCTTTGTTCAATTATCACCTTTATACAAATCAAACCTATTCCTTTAAATAAAAAATTCAAGATCATTTGGATTAAAAGCCATATGACATAACTTGACGTTTGTAGGTGTTTGATTTTAAACTCCAAGTAAAAGCATAAACTTAGACCTTCACCTGCATGCTCAATTTCTAACTTAGTGGCATGCATTTCTAAACCCCAATTTTGTTTTAAAAATTGTAAAATTAAAAAAATGCTTTCAAACCTAATCAATCGCTTAAGTAGGTAAGATAGGGTGCCTAACACCATTAACATTTTACAGTTGACTCCTGAACTCAAATTTTTTGGTTTATGACCTTTCGTAGGTTTTTCTCTATCTTTCCTTAATAAGGTAACGTGATAATTCCCTTCATTATAATTCAATATTTGGTTCCATTTCTATTAAAGACATCATGTGGGCTATAGCTATAACAATATAATTGGGGATTAAAGAACCTAGCCATTTTTAAATCTTAGGTTTTTTCTTTTATGGAGTGATAAAGGGTAATTTAGATAGTTTATAGGTTATATTCTTAGATATTTTTATGCATTTTTAGGTATTAATTTTCCTTCTAATAACTTGTTTTAATAAGTTTTCAAGTATGCTTTGGATTGGAGGGTTTAAGTATTAAAAGGGGTGAATTTTGTAATAAAAGGTCAAAAAAATAAAGACATAAATGACATCATTTAACTCTCCAAGAAGCACTATTTTATTGCTCGACAATATAGTGCATAAACAACCTATAT
The DNA here is from genome assembly GCA_028565735.1 of Pinacopodium congolense. NCBI lineage: Eukaryota > Viridiplantae > Streptophyta > Magnoliopsida > Malpighiales > Erythroxylaceae > Pinacopodium > Pinacopodium congolense. The sequence goes on from JAOXYD010076646.1 coordinate 7,120, forward strand.
AAGCAACATTATTTTAGCTTAATTCAAGTGTTGTTTTATCCTAAACAATCCAAGATTTGAAGAGTATTTGGAGCTAAACAAGACTAAAATACCCAAAAGATAATTTTAGGGTTAAAGAACCCTCATAGTACCCATCATTAGAAGCTTTTTTGACAAACACATAATAGAAACTTGGAAAGAATTCAAAAAGAAAAACAAGCAAATGTGAAGCAAAGCAACGAGAATGATCAAATTGAAGAATAAAAGTAAAAAAGATAGCTAGGATATGATGGGGATATCAACGTAAATCTTCTTGATTCCCTAATTTTCCATTTGTTTTTTTATTTTACATTGATCATAAATAAATTTATTATTATATAGATAGGATACCTTAGGATTGGTATTTGAACAGATGATTTAAGTTAATCAAAGGTTTTATTTTCTTATTGCATGGATTGATATTTGCATGGGAATTAATTCATAAGTGGGTTATATGTTTGAATCAATAAATTGTGCATATAATTAGATAATGACATAAATAATAGGAGTTACATAGGGCTACAGAGATTGTGCATATAGTTAGATAGTGACATAAATAATAGGAGTTGTATAAGGTTATGGAGATAGGCCTGCATAAATCTTTGAGATTAGAGTCAAATCTAAAAGAGAAATTCATTGATCAAACAATGCGTTTCGGCATTTGATTATAAAGAGATTTCAATTAATCAACTTGAGAATATATGCTAGTAACTTGAAAGAAAGATGTGTATAATTTAGGAATTTCCACTGCCTAAGAAAGTAATCTACTTTGAGTAGATATATTGTCATGTGTACTTGAAAAGTTCTAGAGGAATTCTTAATCTAGATAACTTATTTATTTAATTGTTACTTCATTTTTGTTCTTAGTTACCAAATTTTATTTAGTTTTCCATTTTATATTATTACATTTTAATTAGTAAATTCAAATCTTAAATTTTTTACATAAGTTAATAATTTAATAGTTTAGACTAGTGATCACTAAGTCTTTGTTTTAAAAAAAATCACTAGGTTTCGTGAGAATGATACTCTATTGACACTACAATACATAAGATGATAGGTGCACTTACCTAGAGATTTGTGTATTATAGAAGTACTTTCAAACACAAATATCAAGTTTTTGGTACCATTGTTGGAGATTTACTAGTGATATTAGGATAACTTAAGGTTATTAATTTATCCATTTTTGTTTTATTTTTAATTTTTAATTTTCAATTTATACATTTGGTTATTTTGTGTGAATATAGGTGACTTATGATTTGTATGACTAGCAATCCTAATTTTGAACTTGTTAAAGTTAATATAAGGATAAAAAAACAACTCTTCGAGTACTTCAAGAAAGAGAAAAACTTAAGCAAGAAGAAGAAGAGGCGAAGTCATAACCGTGGAATCTAGCAAACATGGTTGAAGAAAAAGACTAAGGCCTATGTCAAATTGTGCAAAGCTATCACTTTAAGGGACATAGTCTAGCAATGTAAGATTGATAGTTGCTGCAAATAACTATGAGATCAAACTAAACATCATAAAGATGGTGTAGTGATTCTTCCAATTCAATGAGTTATCAAATGAGGATCTAAATTCTCATATCGCAAACTTCTTAGAGATATGCAACACTTTCAAGATAAATGGTGCCATATATGAGCTTATTAGGCTGAAATTGTTCTAGTTCTCCTCGAGGGATCGAGTTAAACAATAGTTAAAGTCTCTATCGCTAAGATTAATAACGACTTAGGGTAGTTTGGTAGAGAAATTTATAACTAGGTATTTTTTTTACTAATAAAAATTGTAAACCTAAGGCATGATATCTCAACATTTACTGAGATAGAATCTAAGATTGTACAAGACATAGGAGAGGTATAAGAACTTACTTAAAAATTGCCCACATCAAGGACTACCCATAAAGTTATACGTTCAAATGTTAGCATATCCTAAGGCAACAAAATAGAACTCACCTAAACATATTAAAAATTTAATATTGACAAATTAAATTAATAAATTGGAACAACTATTGTGAAATAAATATATGTAATACCCTAGGAAGGCATTAGAAATTGGTTCCCAAGATTTGTGACCGCTTCAAATAAAATCTGAGGACCATTGGAAGAACCCTCATATCCAACAATTGCAATGGTGAAAAAACATGTAAAATGTGCAACAACACATGATTTTCTATGTTAGATCAAGTCCTTTTCCCTATATGGTATTTGCTCATCTACTAGAACATGTGCATAGATATTCCTACCATCTATTGCTCCAATAAAATCTTAGATAATGAAATGATTTTATTATGATGAATATTTATTATGAAAAACAATTTGAAATGGAAAAAATAGGTACAATTATAACTTAAAATATGGATAATATTTTGAATTATATTGAATCTCAATAGGTGTTATGTCAAAGGAAGATGGAGTGATAAATCTTTTACTAGCCCGTTAACTGCGTGAAAGATGTGTCGAAAATGATGTGAAATTGTCCACGTGAAATGTTGAAACACTTTGTATTAAGTCTTATTATGTGACTATGGCTGAGGGTTATCAAGAACATTACTACTTGTTCTTCCATAATCACATTTCATATAGGTTTTAATCCCCAAAAATTTTCAACTCACAACACGAATTCAATAATATCATCTTGAACATTTTCAAATTCTTATAAATTCTTATAGGATCCCCATTTAAAAGATCCAATAACCAATCATCTCCATTCAGTGCTAAAGTATGGCATGGTTGCTTGCCTAAATGATATTCACCCCCTTCTGTATAATTTGATATAATGGCTAATAGAATTAATTCATCATTTGAATATGGATCCATTTTTCTATAATATAAAAGCACGTAATTATTATTCAAGAGTTTTTACCAAAGATTCATATAAGTCGTTCAAACATAATAAATGGATTAAATGTAAACCTATCAAACATCTAAGTCATTCATATATAACAAACGCATTAATTTCATGCTAACCAAACATCTTAAACATTCATGTATAACAAAGTCTTAATGTTTAAACTATCAACCAACCAAAGCACACATGCATAACAAAGGCCCTATGTTCACTCTATCAAACAACTAAATGTAACATAAAAGTTCCCAATCCAAGCACAACCTAATACTCAAGCACATTCAAACAACTATAAATGATCCACCATATCCAACTTCTTATTATTTGGCATGTTTAAAAAGACATCTCGTATCACTAGAATCTTGTGAAAAAACTTCACTACTTTGGCATATTGGGAATTGGTAAGTCTATCATTGACTATAAAATATTAAATACCTAATTAAATCTCCTAACTATATAGTAGGGTAAGTCAAGGTCAATCCCACAAAGAATTGGTTAATTTCTTTAGCTATTTCTAATATTAAATAAAAGAAAAATAAAAATCCCCTGGTTGCTAAATTGAAACAAACAAAAAGACAACTAACAAAAATAACACAAGGAAACAATAATGCAAAAATAACAAGAAATAAATAACAATAATGAAAATTTGGGTAGAAGATATTATTGGGATTCATAAATTATGATCAATGGTTAAAAGCATGTAAATTGTGTTATGCCTAAGATGTTAACCTACAGAAACCAACAAGCTCTTGTGTACTAAATTCCTCCAACTTTAAATAAATCTGATATGATTGAAAATTTACCCTTAGCTAACCAATAATCTAGAACAAACACTTTAGATTTAGTGGCATAATATCATTAAAAACTAGGGAACATCTAACTTAGAGCATTTGTGGTATCACTTCCTATTTCTGTTCCTAGTTTTTATTTTTGTGTATGTGTTGTGGTTTTTGTGTATTTTTTTAAGTTTCTGTGTTGTATTGGTATGTTGTCTTTTTTAGTTTTTATACTATTTTTATTGGTTTATTTGTTTATAAAAATAAGAAACGAAAATCGAAAATCAAAGTGAAAACAAACAAGGCCTTAGGTTATAATCTCGTCATCTCAACTCATGTAACCTAAAGAATCAAAACTCTAGACTAAGTTGATTAAGTTTTAATTATAAATTCAATTAGCCTACTGCCACTTATGGTAATTGTTAATGTCAATTAACAATTAAAAGCTCAAACCTAACAATCAAATTAGAAATTACCAATAGAGTGACTAAAGCTATGATTAATCGTTAAGTCTTAGCATTTAATTGGAGTTTCAACTCAATCCTAGCATCAAATACAAAACCTACTTAAAACTCAATTCAATATCTTCTAATCTAAAATAAAACTAACAAGCATAAATAAAATAAACCAAAATAGAACTAAAACTATAAAAAACCCATAAAGAAAATAAAATAAACAAAAATAAACGTAAAGATTAAACATTAAACTAAAAATATTTAAAGGCTTAACAAGTATTTTAAAAAATCCTAAATTAAATAACAAAGGAAATAAAATGAAAATAGAAAAGACTGTAGCAAAACATAAATAAACTAAGTATTCTACTCCTAAACAATGAAGTTGATAATAGGATCTAATACAAGATGAAAAGAAATCAAAATAACTTAAACCTAAGGAAAATATGAAGACCAAAGGGACTACCCAAGTGGGAGTCAAAAACTCTGGAAAATCTACTCCCTCTCATCCTTATATAGTCATCAATTAAGGTTGGAGACATTTGGAGGTATAAAAGTCTTGATTACTCTTTTTTTTTTGTTTATTTTCAAGACGCTTAATGGTGGTTAATAGTGTTATCAATGACTGCTTATCAAACCACTATTAAAGAACTTGCATTTGATTATTAATGGGGGTTTTCTAGACCATCAATGGTGTTATTAATAATCACTGTTGAAGGTTTAGAATTTGACTCCTTGGCTGATTCTTGTCCAAATCTCTTTCAAACTTGGTATTTTCAATTAGTATTTGTGTTTAATGGTCAATACTGCATTTAAACTCAAAATGAATACAAATTAGGCACTTATACATCAAAATAAGAATGAAACTACATTGAATCACACAATGAAATATCTTAAAATTCACCCTTGGTAGGAATCCTCCACATGGAGGACATTAACACATTCCATGATTTCACCGAACTCTTGTTATTGGGATGAGCCTCCACAAATGTTATCCGTAGAAGATGATGACTGCCTCCAATCCTTCTCTTATAAATTTCAAGTTTCTCCCTTGAATTTTCTGTTATTAATCTCAACACATCTTCAAGTATGGATTTCCTTTTCTTCTTTGCCTTCTTCATTCGAGACTTTCTCTTCTTTAAACTTAGACCAGCAACTTTAATAACTTCATCCTCTTTCTTTTCTTTTCTAATTGCTCTTCCTCTCAATCTTATTTACTTATGATCTAAAGGTTTAAGATGTTCTTTTT
>JAOXYD010076657.1:0-12455 GCA_028565735.1 Pinacopodium congolense
TTGAATAAGAAGTTTAGAATAAGTTTATATCTGTTTAATGTAAACTTTACTTAGTTTTATTTTGGTGTTCTCAAGAGTCTCATATTTAACCATTCATGCATACATATATTAAAATATTCATATAGGTGCATAATCAAGAGGTTTTATGTGTTTTAATATGATTAAATGAGAATAAACCTCTTATTAATTGTTTCAATTAATTAGGAAATAATAAGATATTAAAATATTAGATATTAAGTAATTAAGATAAATAATTGTTTGGATAGATACGTTTTCTTTTTCGAAATGACTAATTAGAGATGTAGTGAAATGTCTTATGTTATGTTCATTCGGCTATGTATAGTTGGTCGATCGAATGATTATGGTTGATTGACCTAATGATAAAAGAAGGTTTATCAGTTGACCGAATAACTGAATCGGTCCAACAAAGCAAAGGGCAAAGGCCTATCAATCGACCAAACCAAGAGATCGATCGACAAAATATAGAAAATGTTGTAGATTACACTGATGTATTATCACGTTATACAATGAATAAAAATATTAACATTGAGTTTTACCAATTAGATAAACGGTAATATTTTTTTAACAAATACATAAGAAATTTTATATAAAAATAGCTTGGTTAGTATTATATTAGAGGGTGTTGAAAATATAAAAAGTTTGAGCAGATATATTTTCTTTTGGGTCTTACAAAGAACTTTTTCAAGTTGATTATTTGAAAGTTTTTGCTTATCATTTTATCAAGTGTTTAGATGTATGTATGTTTTTGTATGAGAAATTTGAGCATCTTTTGTGCATTCATCCATCTAGCCTCTTGTGATTATTAAGTGAAGTGTTTTTCAATTGTATCGTTATTGCGAGTGGTTGAGAGGTTATTTTTCAGCCTAAGAAAAAGAAGCGAGTGAAAAGTTCTTCTTTAGCCTGTGAAAAGGGATTGTATTTGTGACATTATTATCATGTAGTTGTTAAGTATGAAAGCTCAATAGTGGTGTTGGGGACTAGATTAGGAGCAAGTGGATAGCTATCAACCAAGATAAATCACAGTGTACTCTCTCCTTTCTCTATGCTTCTATTTTTGCATCTATATTATCTGGTTATTTTTAGGTAAATTTGTTTAAGCTTCCATATTTATATTACTCTTTGTATTTGTTATGTGAAAGAATTTTTAAGCACTAATTCACCCCAATCTCAATGCCATATCTATCCCAATATTTAAGACTCTAGATGTCAAACCCACTAGGAAAATTATGAGACAATTTATGTGTGTGTATAAATGCTCAATAACTTTATGTTCTATTGTAAGTATACCATACAATTGTAATATAATAGTTTCGATCCCACAAAGATTGTAGTTAGTCACCACTCAATTTATGTTATACTTTTTTTAAGAAAATAATTTCAAATTTTAAAAGCTAAAAAATAAACTAAAATTAATCAAACAAACAAAGAACGATCAATTGGGTAAAGTGATATTATTTGATAGTCAAGATTTAAAATTAGGAGCCACTATATCCCTCTTTTGCTTCCTCTTATCTTAATGATTCAATTATGCTTTACCTAATATTTTCTAATGCATAGTTACCCTTTCTCAAGGAACAATTACTTGTCCTTAGTTGAATTAAAATAGAATCAATTATGCTGCCTCTCAAATTACACATCCTTTCCTAACTGTTCAAGTATATGATAAGCAATCCTATAGGTAATTTGAGTAAATAGCCAAGATCTCTCTTCAACTACTTGCAAACCCTAAATATGTATCAGTGTATTGGGAGACAACTCTTGTTGCACTACCTAACATGAATGCCCAAGCTCACTCTCTCGATCTATTTCAAGGTATAAGCTTAATACATATCACAAACATTCATTCATTAAATCAAAAAGCAAGAGTTTCACAAAAGAGTTCAAGAACAACTCCTATAAAGTGTTTAGCAACTCAAAATCACAAATAATCCAACATCATTCATGTTTCTCATTCTAGAAACCAATAAATAAAAGAAATAAAAAACTAGGCAAAGCTTTGAAGTCCTCCTCTCTACTCGAAGGAAGCTTTAGAAATAGGATGCTGAAGAGTTTTCTTGATTTTGTAAGATGATGTTTTGTTTTCCTCTTTTGGGAGCCACTAACTTCAAATCATGTATTTAGGTTGTTCGTGGTGAATTCCGCCTGTCACTCTTATGCTTGTGCATCAGAGTGACAGAAACTTGGTTCCAAGAAGATTTACGATGGTGCACTGCTAATTAAAAATGATATCTTAGGAATTTATAACATTTTAATAGACAATTCATGTTAAATTAAGCTATATTGCTCCTAAATTACTATCAAAATTCTTAATTATGTTTATATGTTGTACAATGCAGATGGAAGCTAAAAAGTGGAAAAAATATCAAAAATTCATAAAAAATGTTAGATTTTAAGAATAAAATGATGACCTCATGCATCTCTCCATTGTGCTTCTCAAACCGTCATTTTACTCCGGAAGACAGAGACTTAAACGGCGATTTCATAACCCGCCATTATACTCCTTTTAAGTGTTGTTTAAGTACCAGTCGACAAGTTTCCAGTTGGATCTCTCATTCTATTGGCTACAACTTGAACAAGTTGCTTCCCATTTACAACTGACACATAAATGGAGATCTGGAAGACAAAAACAATAAGAATTGATAGAGAGAATCAAGTTTTTAAAATCATTTTTTGAATTCTCTCAAAGCTTAGGGCTTTTAACTAGTGTTCTTTATATTTTCTGATTTTGTTTTGCGAATTTAAGTTGTTTATGAATTGTAAAGACTCAATCATGTGTCTTAGACCCACAAGCATGTTTGTATCTCCAATTGGTCCATTCTAAACCTATCGTTTATATTGAAATTCCACCATTGAGCTTATATATTCAAGAACATGAGTTATATGCATGATATCTTTTCTTTCTTGATTCAAATGAGTGGTTGAACATCTTTATGGTTGAGGAATGGTGATATGAATACATGCTTAGATATGATCAAGGGCTGTATTTTACTTATTTGAATGCTGAAAACTTGTCTTGAATGGATTGTTTAAGATTAAGATGATAAATGGTGAAATATGAGGACCAATCTCTTGATACATTGGAAAATCAATAAGTAACTTGATTTTAATCAATGCAAGACCAATGATTGGTTAATCTTGAGGGCAATAATATGAAAATATGAATTTTTATATTAAGCTTCATGTACTTTAAACCTTCTTTTGGTTGATTTAAGATTTTACCAAACCTTAAACTTTAGAAGGAAGAGGAAAGACATTGATTTGATCATAACCTTGTCTTAATTTACTGAAATTGCCCTAGGATAAGTCCCTTAATCCTTAATTAATCCATTTAGATAATTGAAAATCATTTCGTTGACCATTTAATCCATTAAGAAGCCCTAAATTCTAAAGTTAATCTTATTACCAAAATTGTAAGCCCTTTAGTTTACTTTTGTAAATTTAGTTTAATTAAATCTCTCAAATTAGTTCCTTTAGATAATTTTAATCCATTTTCCTTAATATTAATTATAAGTGATATGTGTGGGACGATAATTCAAGTCTTAAAAACTTACTCTATTACTTGTGATTGGTATACTTGTCGGTTAGATGGTTTTAACTTTGTTATGAAAAAAAGAACTTCAATTGTTGAATTTGGTAATTAATTTGAGAATTTGATCTTAATATAAACCAACGTAATAGACAACTATCTGCTCCTTTCACTCTCTCGGCCATAACTTCTCCTCAGGACCTTCGATTACCTTCAAATTTGAACTATAACCTCCCCACATGTTGATCTTGCTCCCATCAAAATTTCATCATCATCTGAGTTCCAAACTTCTGCCTAAAGGGTCATACAATTCACCAATAACATGTTTACAGCTAAAATTATGATAACTACAAAATCCACAACCAAAGTGCTTTAACCTATCCTTTAAATAAGCTCCAAGTATACCATCAACCACTAGATAATGTAAAAAAACAACTAAACACTCCAAACATAACTAAAAGATGCAAAAGATTAAATAAAATAAAGCTAGAATACACAAAGAAACGCTTAAAACGTATGAAAACAACCTAGAAATATAATCTAAAAATACACTTATCAGAAAATATTGTGAGTATTAGGTCACTTAAAATACAATTTTCTAAATAACTCAAGATTGTGATTTAATAAAAATTAAAACAACTAAATTAACCTAAAAACTTTCAATTAGTGCAAAGGGATTCATATTTCCTTAAAGATTACCAAATTGGGTAATTAGCTAACGTTTAGGCTTTCAATACTTAAATTGAGCCATTAAAAGGTTCAAATGCCTAACTAGATTATCTTCACTAAATCAAGACAAACTTATGGCTAAGTAAATTCCTTATCTCTATTGGTCCTATCTTATGACTTTTTCCACAAATAGAGTTAGATAATAAGAATAAATTTCATAAGTCTAATCCTAAAACCCATGTTTCAAGTCTAGCATTCAATTAAACAGAGATTACCATTAAACTTAGGCAACATATTTTTATGTGAAAAAACTATAAGAAAGAGGTGATTTAAATGTTTAGAATGAATCAAATGAAGGTCCAAATTGTAATACAGCTTTGAATTACTAAATCAAAACCCTAGAATCCTTAAAAACAACCTAAAATATCTAAATACAAAGATGGAAATTAAAATAGAAAAAAAACCTAAGCTAAAGAAAGAAGAAGAAAAATCTAACTAAAGCACTAATTTTGGTTATCTAAATCGAGTTTTACATACACGAAAATGATCTTTGCATGTCAATATATATTTCTTGTGCAAGTGGATACAAGTTAAAGTCAATTTTAGTTGAAGTGATAAAAAATCTAGCTGTAAAAATGCATTTAGGTATTTAAATGAACTTTGAAAAGGACTTAAACAGCGTCATTAAAGTCACATCATTTACCTTTTGGAAACGAATTCGATGGTGGTTCTGTATACTTAAATGGTGGGCTACTGCTACCACCAATTAACTCTTGTTTTCTGATACTTTTACTGATTTTTATAAAAATTCTTCATTTTTAATTTTCAATAGATAAAGTAAACGTATAGCAAATATTTTAACATCAGTTTGGGGTAAATGTGCATCAGAATGTAATAAAAACCCATGCCTGGCAACCCTCTCAATCATTTGTTCAACAAAAGGCAAGGGAAATGGTCTTTCTTGATGGCCAAAATGAGCTTCCTGTAGTTAATGCACACTCTCCAACCGATGATGTTCCTAGTGGAAATCTTTTCACCTTTACCATTCTCTATCACCATCATGCCTCCCTTCTTAGACACACATTGCATTAGACTCACCCATTCAGTATTCAAAACAGGGTAAATGATCCCTGCATCTAATTGCCTCACCACTTCCTTCTTCATAACTTCTAGCATTTTTGGATTCAACCTTCTTTACCTCTCCCTAACCATCTTGCATCCTTCTTCAAGGTTAGTCCTATGCATCTCCACATTGGGGCTAATTCCCCTAATATCATAAATTTTCCATCTCATGGCTCTCATCCTCTTATAAATGTTCTCTGCCACTTTTTCCTCATACTAAAAATCTAATTGATTAGATATGATGATGGGTAAGGTAATGTCCTTACTTAGAAAGGTATATCTAAGGTGAGAAGGTAAGGGTTTGAATTCTAATGTCGGTGGCTTCATAATGAATGGTGGTATGGGGCATCTATTCTCTCTAATTTTTCTTGCTCAATCTCCTCACATAACTCTTCATGCTCCACACCCTCATCCATATGTACTTTAATAACATCCTCATCTTCCTCTTCAACTTCCTTTACACAATCATCCCTAGTGTCAATCTTCATCCAAGCATTACCATTCATTGGCTTGTTCAAGGTTTAGTCATATTAATTTCAACCTTCTTATCACCAATCCTCAAAACTAGTTTTCCTTCATGCACATCAACTAATGCCCTAATACTATTTAAAAAGAGCCTACCCAAAATCAATGGGCAATTCCTTTCTACTTCAAAATCTAACACAATAAATTCAACAGGAATTATGAATTTGTCCACTTTTACCAAAACATCTTCTACTACCCCATATAACCTCTTGATGGATTGGTCCGTAAGTTGGATGAGCATGAATGTTGGCTTGATGTCTCTTAACCCTAATTTCCCTTAAAATAGACAAAGACATCAAGTTAATACTTACACCTAAATCACATAAGTATTTGAAAAATTCAAAATTACCAACAAAACATGGCATAGTAAATCTCCCCAGATTGTGCAGTTTAGAAGGCATTGCGCCTAAGATGTTTAAACTATAATTCACCTTCAAGGTTACAGTTTTATTGTCCTCCCAAATCCATATGGGAATCAATATGTCCTTGAGAAACTTTCCATACTTGGGCATACATTGATGAGTTGCAAAACTATCTAACTAGTTTTACGCTCAAAACCATAAGCATACGAAGTGTAACTTGTAGTAAAGAACGGATATCAATCCCATAAGGATTGTAGCTTAGGCCCACTTCATTTAGGATATGCTTTGTTCAAGACCCAATTTTCAATTAATAAAAAACTGAGAAATAAAATGAATCAAACAACTAGCAATGAACAAATAATAGAAAAAAATCACAGAAACTTTGGATTTCAAGATTTAGGATTAGAGATCACTTTTTTCCTAACTTATCTCCCTCCTACCTTATTGATTGAATTATGCCTGATAGTTGTGCATTAGTATAGATGTTTCTATGTGATTGGCATTTGTTTCTTACATGATAGGTTGATATTGATGTGTTTTAAGGCTTATTTTGTGTGTTTTTGTTTAGCATGATCTTCATTATTGTTTTTTTTATGTTTGATATTAATTTGGAGTAAGTCTTGATCATTTTAGTATTTTTATTTTTATTTTTTATTTTATTATTTAATTATTGATTTTGGGTTAGAATTAAATCTTCTTGGTGTATTTATTTATTGTGTAAGGTATATTGAAGTTGAAAATCGAAGTTGGAAGAAAGCTCATTTTAAAAAAAAACGAAGCATGAAATTCGGATCAATGAAGCAAGTGAAGCAAAAATAACTAAGCCTTAAACCATGCAAAACTTGGAAAAACATGCAAAACGTGGCAAGAATCCAAAGTAGCTATGCTGAATTGTTTCTAGTGAGAGATATAACCTAAATGGAGCTTTCACTTCAGCTACTCATAAGGACTATAGCTCAAATGGGCTGGAGAGAACCAAGTCTGAATGAGCTGGGACCAAGCTGCTAGACTTCACGTAGCAGACAGCTTTTAGGTAAAAGAAAAAAAAACACTAGAGCCCTAGACAAGAGAGGAGGTTTTGCACACACAAAATAATTATTCAACAGCCACCCAAGCAACATTGTGATGTCGAAAAGGGGAGAAGACTAGGGGCATTCGTAATTCCAACTCCAAACTTCTTCTCCAACCTCCAGACAAGCTTCATCTCCACACACAAACTTCAAGTTTCAAGAGTTCATTAAGTTCTATATTTTTTTTCAGATTTAATTTACTTTTATTTTATTATGTTTTACATTTTAGAGAATATGAACATGATTGAACTTATTTATATTATAAGTGGTTAAGCTTGTTTTAGGATTTGTTGTTTGAACTATTTGTGAACCTTTAGTTGTTGATTTAGTGTTATGAATATTTGGGTTGTCAATTAAGCTTAAACCCTACAACAAATTGAGAGAGTGAGTTAGTTAATCCATGTTAAATTTATAATGAGAGTTGATGTTTAATAGACCTATATACAACAAGTTATCAATTTATTAAGAATAGATTTCAATAAAATGATATACTGCCTATAGGATAGCTTCATATCTAGTTGAATATTTAGGAAAGACTTTGCATATCGAGAGATCCCAAAGTTAATTATAATTTATTTAACTAGTGACATTTAGTTGCGCCTTTAGAGAGGGTAGCTAAAATACTAGGAAATCTTAGGCAAAATATAAATTAGATCAATTTAAAAAAAGGGAAACAAATAATGATAACAACAAGTCCTATTCTTGAATCTTGATTTTCTCCAAATTTTGGTTTGCAGTGTTAGCGATTGATTGTGTTGCTTGCTTTTGCTTCTAATTTATTTTCATTTTACTTATTTATTTGAATTTTATTTTCTTGAATTGATTTTTTGAAAAAAGTTTAACCTAAATTAAGTGATTACTAACTACAATTCTTGTGTAATCGATATCCGCTTGTTACTACAATTCTTGTCTTTGGTTCAATCAATTAATCAATGAGCTTTTAGTGTTGTTGCCAGAGATTTTTTGTTTAACATCTTTTTTAGTTTGGGTAACTTTGATTTCAGGGTTTTTGATACTTTTCCTTTTATATTTGTAGGTGCATGAACAAAAGGAGTATGTAAAGGTCCACCGAATTCAGTGAGGAAGAGTAGTCAGAAATAATAAGGCATGAACTAGAGTTGAGAAGAGCGAAGTGCTAGGAAAATATACAAAGGAATATGGCAGAATAAGGAGAGAAAGGAGGAGTTGAGATGACTTCGATGGATTTCATGAGGCCAGGGTTTAGTCCTCAAGAAGTTGTCAGGCCTGCTACTCAAGCTAATAACTTTGAGATCAAGCCTACACTCCTGAACATACTTTAGAGTAATGTGCAGTTCTATAGGTTGTCAAATGAAGATCCCAACGCCCACCTAGCTAATTTTTTGGAGATCTATGACACATTCAAGTTCAATGGAATGTCTGATGATGCTGTGAGGCTAAGATTATTTCCATTCCCTCTAAGGGATTGAGCAAAGGCATGGAATATCTCACTTAGTTCAGGTCGGATCACTACTTGGGAGCAACTAGCCTAAGCATTCCTAGCTAAGTACTTCCCCTTGACTAAGACTACCAAGATCATCAAAGAAATCACAAACTTTCAAGAAAGTCATGGGCAATCATAGTATGAAGCCTAGGAGAGGTTTAAAGAGTTACAAAGGAGCTGCCCCCACCATAACCTTCCAAGAGAGTTCCTTTTGCAGACATTCTACAATGGGGTTAATCAAAGTATAAGAGGGACCATTGATGCAGCTGGTGGAGGTTCTTTGATGAGGAAAAATATTAATGCAACTTATGATGTTTTGGAGGAGCTAGCAAGCAACAGCTGTATATAGGCCAATGAGAGGAGTAGACCAGGCCAAAGGAGTAGAAAGGGATGATGCCAATTGACTCTGTGACAGCTTTGCAAACACATATTACTACGCTCACTAAGCAATTGAGTAACATGTAAGGGGCATCTTCATCTACAGTGAAGCCCATGCAATTTCACTTTGCAAACAAGATAACCACGATACATCAGGATGTTTCTTTTTAGGAGCTGGTGGCATTGAGTAGCTAAATTTTGTAGGATAACCGCAAAGACGTAATAACCCTACTTCAACACTTACAATCCTGGGGAGAAAAACCACTCCAATTTCTCTTCAAGTACTAACAATGCAGGTAGCCAAGCAAGACTTCAAGTACCTCCTGAATTTCAACATGACTGACTTAGATCTTTGGAGAATAAAATGGACAAGTTAATGGATGTCTTGTGGTCCAAACTAGCAAATCAAGAAGAGAACCAAAAGAGGATGTTTTCAAGCCAAAAGGAAAGTCAAAAGATGATGGAGGAAAATTTTGATCAGATTGTGAAGAACCAGGCCTCATCCATCCAAAACGTGGAGGTACAACTAGGTCAACTTGCTAATGCTTTGTCTTTTATAAATGTAGGTAGCATACTGGGCAATACTACAGAGGAAATCGAGGAGCCAAGTGAGAAGGTTGAGGAAGTAAGAGAGAATAGTTAGGCTAGAGATGAAAAGCAGAAGAAGGAGAAGCCCTATATCCCACCACCATCGTATAAGCTAAGAATCCCCTATCCACAAAGGCTCTAATAGAATTCAACAACTACACAAGTTTTTAAGTTCTTTAAGAAGGTGAAGAAGTTCTCACATTTGGATGCCATACTGAATGTGACCAAGTACTCTAAGTTTCTACCGGATATACTAACCAATAAGCAGACTTGGGATGACAACCAAATAATGGAATTGATAAGGAGTTATAGCTCATTCATCACTACCCACATACCATCCAAGACGTAAGATTCAGGGAGTTTTACTATCCCTTATACTATTGATAACTTAGAATTTCTTGCATGTTTATGTGATTTAGGAGCAAGTGTTAACTTGATGCCTTTATCTCTTTCTAGGAAATCAGGGTTAGCTGACGTGAAATCAACCTCCATGCTCATACAATTGGTGGATCAAACAATAAGGAAGACAGTCGAATTTGTGGAAGATATGCCCTTCAAAGTAGATAAGTTCTTCATTCTTGTTGATTTTGTAGTGCTTGATTTTGAAGAAGATAAGAGATGTCCATTAATCATTTGTAGACCTTTCATGAACACTAATAAGGCTTTGATTAATGTCCATAAGGGAATGTTAATCCTTTGCATTGGTGATAAGCAAATAGTATTTAATACGGGCTAGAAGTTGAAGAATCCAGAGAAAAGAAATGCTTAAATGATGTTAGATGTCGTTAATGAGTATGAGAAGAAGCAAGAGATAAAGCATGAGGGAAAGGCAAATTTGAAAGATGATGAAGGAGTTAGGAATAAGGAGGAGTTGGGAAAGAGGTTAAAGTAAAAACCTTTAGCAAAAACAAATGCTCCAACCCTATTTGCCTTTATTAGACCATCGATACTTAATTACAATCCTTACTTCCGAACTTAAGACATGCCACCTTGAGTGAAGAAGAAACAATACCCATGATTAATTATATCAATTCAACCTTAGAACATGAGAAAAGTGTAGTTAAGGTGAGAAAGAAGAAGATTAGAGCAAAGTTGAAGTTGATTCCTTATAAACTCAAATCTAGGGGGAGAAGACCATTTAAGGTGGATCCCATTTACAAGCATGGGGCGGTTAGAGTGAAAGGCTTCAAGAGAACAACGTTTAAGACTTTTAGGCATCATGGAAAGTTGTATCTTGGAGACTTTCCTTCAAGAAAAAAGGGAGTAGTTTATTACCTTTTAATCTTTTGATTGAGTGAATTGGTGATAGTCAAGCTAATGACCTTAACTTAGCATGTTTGTTTTTAGTTTGCTTGCCTTATTCAGTTTTGTGTGTTAGCTTTGATTTTGATTTTGATTTTGATTTTGATTTTGTGTGGTCTTAGCTTTTTTCCCCTTTTAATCTCTTGATGTTTAAGTGACTTGATGATTACTTGAAGGTTTGTTGTGCATTATAGCTTGATGGAGGACTAATGGAAGCGAGGACAAAGGTATTGTTTACCAATGGATGAGAAGAAAAAATGCACCACCATCATAAGCCCTTATTACCTTTAAACTTTTGTGTTGTTTGTTGCTTATGTGTTTATAATTTCATTGTGCTGTTTGTTGATTTCTGGGTGTTTCCCTTTCTAAATTTAGGACAATGTGTTGTTCAAGTGTGGGGAGTTAGTCTTTACATTTGAGTTTGCATTTTGTCATATAAGATGCATGTTTTAGGCATATTAGGTTGTTGTTTTGTGTTATTTTGTGTAAGCAATGGAAACACACTTGAATCATTATGATGAATGTGTTACCACGAGATTCTATCATGCTAGTTAGAATGAGATTGAATGCATACTTGAACTTGGATTAGGTTACTTGAGTAGAAAGAAAACTATATCGAATGATGAAAGTAGTTGGTTGCATAAGCTTACTCAAAATTTAACATTTAAGCAATGAGGTAATGTATATAAGAATAATGGATTTTCATTTGAGCTTATATGAGGAATTGAGCCTTTATAACTCCATTCTATAGTCATTTTATTTCTTTGTATGTGTAATGCTTCCTTAGGTAATTGCCTTCATAACTAACTTTGAATCGGTTTAAGGCCCTTTTTGTTTTAACCCTTAGCTTAAATGACCTATCTTTTATTATCTCTTGCTACCCCAGTTGAGCCTTTAACCCTTTGTTTCTAAAAATACCCCATTTTAAAACCTCAAACCTATTAGCTTACCCAATCACAAGTTTAATAGAGTGCTAAGTGATGCATTAGATTGGATTTTTTTTGCTACGATTTTTTTAGATGACTTAAGTGATACTTCTACTCTTATAGCACATTATATTTAGTTGCTATTTTTTCATTACAAAAAGAAAAAAAAGAAGAAAAAAATCAAAAAAAGGGGGAAGAAAATATGGAAAAAGAAAATAAAAGAAAAAGGAAGAATCTTTTAATAACATCAATAAGTGCTGAGTAGTTAGTTTTATCCATTTGCATATCTCAAAAGTTTATTTTGTTATCCCTTTTTTGCATTTAGTACTTTATGATTGCTTGTGATGAACCCCTAAACCTTTTTACTTTAGCTACAATACAACCTGAAATAAAGTCCTTTTGATCTATCTTAACATGTAATCATTGGGGAGAAGAATTAGTGTATTAGAAAACCTATAATAGTGTGATTTCCTATAGGAAGTTTGAGCGAAACACTAACCATCA
>JAOXYD010076668.1:0-12455 GCA_028565735.1 Pinacopodium congolense
GTTTATTTGATCCATCTTTTACATTTTAGAAGTGCTATTTCATCATATTAAAGCTAGAACTCATTCATATATTAAAACTGTCTCTGTTGAGACTGTTCTAGCTTGAATCTCGATTCCAGGTGATAAACCTATTTCTAAAATCGTGTTATTGGAATTTTTAGTTTGCTTAAGGTCTCTAGATGGTGTTTGAACCTTATTTTGAATTGTTTAGGCTTGTTTAAGTTATCTTTGAACTAAAACATTCATATACTTTAAGATAGCTCCTGTTTTCACTAGTTTGAGTTTCAATCTGATTTCAACTTGCTTAACCTATTTCTTTGTTCTTGTTATTGTTGTTTTATGTTTATTTAAGATCTTAGGAGTCAGATTAATCTTAGTTTAGAATTTGTTGTTAAATATTTCATCATTTGTGTGAATTAGTTCATTTAGACATCAAAATTGTCTAGTTTTTTATATTCATAATTTAATCACGAGTATATTAATGGCATTGTGACTGAGGTGACCATGCTAGCCAAAGTTTGGTCAGGTTCAGGTATGTATGAACCCGCTTTTCACTATGAATCGAGGTCAATACCTAAAAAATGAGCCCAGTATCAACTACTGATATGGGACAGTAAGTGGCATAAAGTCACAAAAAAATCGAGTCCTATGTGCATTTATAATTGTATTCTTGCATGATAGAATGTCATTGTATAATCATAGTTTGATATGCCAAACACATTAAAAACATGATTCTAATTGTGATGATTATGTGATTTTTGTGTTATATGCTTATGTGTGGATAGAGTGAGCACATCGATGATAGCCACTCACTGAGTTTTTCCTCAAAAACTCACCACACTTAACATTTCAGGTCAGAGGGAACTTGACTCCTAGATTGATATCGTTTAGAGAGAGTGAGAGCTACGTACTGGGGTTTATAGACTTACCATGGATCAGAGGTTGGTCAACTAAAGTCTCGAAGAGTCTAGATAACATGTTTTTGTTCTGTTTGCTACTTTTGCACAACACTTTTGTTTAAGTGAACAGACCTTCATGTATCAACATGGTTTTGTATAGTTTCTGATGAGGTATAAATGGAATTTGTTTTAATGAAATATGAGTTTTGATGACTATGTTCCATTTGATTATGTTGCATGATGCCTACTGTAATTGCTTTAACATGTCACCCTTGTAGGGTATTTACTCGGATATTCATTAAAATTTCAAATAAGTCTCTTATGAGAATAGGATGCTAAAATTAATCTTAGGGACCTTCACAAAAGACTCTAGGTCTTGGTCCAAACCCAATTTCAATTGTGTTACCTAATTAACATTCCAACAATTAAAAGCCGATGGTCAAGGTCCTTTAATCATCTAATGAACTGACTAGGATGGTCACTAAATTAAGATCAATTTAAGCGCTTCAATTAGGCACAAAATCCTCTATACACACAATAAATTTCATCCTAACCCCAACTCAGCAAGTCAAGCTTGGAACATAATGAATAAACTCAAGATTAAAGCAATAAAACACATGTTCGTTGATGGAAAATAAGAGTTCACACAAAAGAGTGAGAAAGAGAAAGAATTACAACCAAATCATAATACAACCTAGTTGAAATCTCCTCTAACAAACCTCTTGTAGACTCTAGGGACACTAATCTACTAGAAAATGCTAGATGAAAAAAAATAAAATAAAATAAAAAATATAAGCTAAACCTAACTAAAACAGTGGAAAATCGCCTAAGGAATGCCTCTCTACTTTCTGTCGTGACTCCCTCCATCTCTCCTATTGTCTCTATGACTCTGTGGCCTTTTATATACGTTTCGAGGTTGCTTTAGGGCTTTTTAGTGGTGCACTCACTGTCGTCTCAGTTTTATTTTACGCAGACTTTAAAATGAAACATTGTGCGCAAGAGTTTATACAAGGGGTATTAGTCGATCGACTTTCACCATTTGGTCGATCGGATCTTCCTTAGGGTCTTTAATCGATCGACCGATTCTCCCATGTGGTTGAATAAAAAATTTATTGTAAATTATTCAGTTGACTTATTTGTTTCTTCATTCCATCGACCGATCCTTGCCATTCAGTTGACCGAACTTCCTTGATTCTTCATTCGGTCTACCGATCCTTGCTATTCGATCGACCAACTTTTCTTATTTGATCGTCATATGTGGAGCTTTAACAATTAAATGTATAACTCCTATTTATGCACCAAAACAAGCTCCAATTGAATCGAAATTTTCACAAAATTGCTCAAACACCAACATACATATGAAATAAACACAAATAACTCCATATTGGTGTAATTCAAACATCAAATGGGAAAAAACATAAAAAAATTTAGAATAAAAATCACTGAAAAATGGCCATCAATACGGACTGCCAATGTTCGAATCACAATCATTAACCATAACAGATAAGTAAATGAGCTCATGCACTTTCATGACCCTAGAGCTCTCCTAAGTTCCTCCCATGGTGTGCTTGATTAATCTATGGATCACCTTTAGAGTCAGGGAGGCAATCCTAGTTCTCATTGTGACAGTTGACCAAAATTCCCCTTCATCGATTTTTTCCCAAACAATAGTAACTTGAAGGGGGGTTGAGAAATATAATCTAGCATACCATGTTTTTTAGTCATCCTTTATTCCATTAGATCATAATCCTAAGGTAGAAGTAAATTGTCTAATTGACAAGGAGAATTGCTCCCTAGTAAGATAATTTTTGCCACACAAGGTTCTCGGTCATCACCAACTTCTTCTTAAACTTAAATTTTAAATAAAACCACAAAATATCTTTTCTAATCAAACTCCATAATATCTGAAAAAGTCTCCTAACCTCCATTCTTTAAGTAGCATTAAATCAAATCCACTATGCCTAAGCTCTCTAAATCATGAAATTTAAGATACTTAATTAGGTTCACTTTCAATTGAAGTTGTGTGTTGCATTTATTAGTGATCATGTCACTCTTAAAGTGAGTATCTAAGGCTTCATTGGCACTATTTCTAGGAGAAGGGAGTCTGTCATGGTAGGCCTTCTTTGCTCTTCCCTTTCTAGGCATGATTCCTATAAAAGTGATAAAGGAATTGCTAGCTTTCATGGTCATGCCTTTTGACAAGAAGGCATAACCCATAGGAACATTTGTATACATCACTATGCTAATATATTAACTGTTAAAGCCCTAAATATTCAAGCATGTAATGTGTTATATCAATTGGTAAATGGATGTTTTGGCATCTTGTTACAGAAGTCAACCTTTCACTATTAAATATATAAATGATATGTTATGAGTGCCAATTAACATTCAAGAGGGCAATTGATTTCAATAGATTACAAATCTATATTCAAATCATTGCTAAATCATAATAAGCTAAAAGAAGTAGGAAAATTCACAATCGGGTAATGATATATATATCTTCTTAAGGTGGATTTTTGTTTCTCTTCTTGGCTAGCCACAAAAACATGCCTCCTTTCCTCTTTAGGGTGTTGTCTTAACAATGGATGGAGGCTCTTAGGGTTTAAAGCCATTATATTGGTAAAAAAGAGGATAAGAAAACTTAAAATCACGTGTTTTTCCTCAAAATAGTTTCATGATAATGACAGAGATTTTTTTTTGGGAGGTTGTTAGGATCGTGACAACAACTACCTTTGTTAGCTTCGAACACTTTTCACGCCTTCGGTCATAACTTCTGCTCCGGACCTCCGATTGACTTGCAATTTTAACTACAACTTCCTCACATCTAGATCTTCCTCCCCTAAAAATTTAATTTCATATAAGCTCTTAAATTGTACCTAATGAGTCATCCAAAGCACCTTAAACTTAATCTCTAGCTAGATTTCTGCTACTTGCACAATCCATCGCTAAAGTGCATTAGACCATCCGCAAAATAGCTCAAAACTTAGCCTCGCACACTAGAAAATCAAAATAAATAGTTTAAAACATCTAAGATCATGAAAAGATGCAAAAGATGTCAAAGAACAAGTAAACTAAAGTTAAAACAGACAAAGAAACACTAAAAACACATAGAAAACAACCTAAAACACACTTATTAGTGGTTTATATTAGCCCACTATATTTAGGGATGGATATTCTTCTGTTAAATCTTGTGATAAGTGCTAAATGGTTTGGAACATCACTAGGAAATAGGACATGCCATTGAATAACATTCTTATTTGTCAGGTTTTTTATGTTTGGGGTATCAACTTCATGGCATCATTCCCTAAGTCGTATTCTAATAAATATATTTTGGATATGGTTGATTATGTTATCAAGTGGGTGGAAGCAAAAACATGACCCAAAAATGAGGTTAGAGGCTCTGTGAAGTTTTTAAAGGAGAACATTTCCCACATTTTGGCACTCATAGGGCTTAGAAGTGATGGGGGATTGCATTTTTATAACAAAATTTTTTATTCTTTTCTAGCCAACTATGGAGTGACTGACAAGGTTATGCACCATACCACCCCGAACTAGTTGGAAAGTTAAGGACTCTAATAAGGAATTGAAGAAAATTTAGAAAAAGAACATTAATGCTTTTAGGTGGGAATGGTCATTCAAGTTAGATGATGCACTTTAGGCATATATGACCGCCTTTAAAACACTTATAGGCATGCCACCATTTATGTTAGTGTATAGAAAGTCTTTCCATCTATCTGTTGAGTTAGAGCATCATGTGATTTGTGCTACTAAATTTCTTAACCTTAATTTGTCTTCTGCAGGTTCCAAAAGACTTATGTAGTGTCATAAGCTTGAACAGTTTAGGTTTGAAACCAACCATAATTCAAAGCTGTATAAGGAGAGAGCGAAGAGATGTCACAATAAGAAGCTTTTACATTGAGACTTTAAAGTGAGTGACCAGGTTTTATAACTCTCATCTTCATCTTTTGCCAAGAAAGTTTAAGTTGAGGTGGTATGGTCTATTTAAGGTGATACAAATATTTCTATTTATGGTTCTTGAAATACAAAGAGGAAATGAAAAACCTTTTAAGGTAAAAGGATAACTAGCTAAGCTATACATTCCTAGGTTAGTAGACAATTCCTAGGAGAGCCCCTTCCTTCATGACCTTTACCTTCTCCTCTTTAACTCGTATTATGTGCTTTTAGTATGATCATAGTTTTTATTCTTTTTCTTTACCAATGTTTCATTTACATTTAATTATAACTTAATGCTTGTCTTTTATTTGTTTTGAGTTCTTTTATAGGCGTTACAAGCATGGTTGAGATGAGTTATTAGATTATCTTTTTTAGGGAAGCTTCCTATTTCTCTTACCCTTCCCTATATGCTTTACTTTGACTGCTTGAACAATAGGGACAATGCTCCCCTTAAGTGTGGGGGGAAATGGATAATTATTATGTAGAGAGATACACAATTGAATTTTTTCAAGTCTAGTTTGTAACGAACTTAGATATTCTTTTCAAAATCTTGCAATGGTTGATTAAATGTTAACTGGTATATCTTGATGTGATGCATGTGATTAGTATAACTAATATTGACTAATTCTTATTTGATCATGAGTATTCTTAATTATGGTTATGAATATATGGTCGAATCGGTTCCTTTTAAGTAATGCTAAGTTAAAGGAAACTTTAAGTGGATTTACATGTGAAGTCGGAACAAAATTAAGAGATACACAATGAATTCAATTATTTAAGTGAATTTAAAAGTCTATGAATCATAACTTATGTCATGACTTTGCATAATGTTAAGTTAAAGGAAGCTTTAAGTGGATTTGCATCATAACTTTTGAAAAAGGGTATTTGATGACTAATATGATGTTTTATATGTAGAATGCATTTTTTAAATAATAAAAAAAAATACTGAATAAATGAGCAATAATTCAATCTTTTAGCTTTGAACCACAAAAAATCAAAGTTAATGATTGGTGTTAGTAACTAGTTGATGTAAGATTGCTTAGTTAAATAGCCAAGGGTGTTCGTGACAAGATGTTCACTTTCGCATTACAAGACTAAGTGACCTCCCAACCAAGACTAAAATGCTCAGTCAATGCAGTGCTTGAAGGTGTTTTTGCTTATTTATTTCCGTTTTACATATAAGATTTACTTTTTTTATTTGAGTTGAAGTTCGAAGAAGGCATGAAGTAAATTGAGAAGAATTGTGATTCAATATGAATGATTGTTTGCATATCACTTTTGAGGAATCTTTCATGGTGGAATGAGTGAAATACTAATTTGAACTAAACTATCAATCTATAATAAGTTTGCATAACGATCTTTAAAAGTTTCCTTATATTTAGTATTGTGCTTAGGAGTTAATTATACTATAAATAATGACCATACTTGTTAATCCGTGATCAACCTTGAATTAGAAGATATTGGTCATATTTGATTGCATAAGTCATATTGAGATGTCTAGTTAACCTTTAATCCTCTTTTGAAAATGATCTTTTGAGTACCAAAGTGAGTTGCTAGAGGAAAAGCAACAATTCAAGAGTAGGGGTTTTTATTAATGGATAGTTTTCAATGGTTTTCAATGCATAATTTGCTATGGTTTCATCAATTCATTTCATGAATTATACCTATTTAGAGCTATTATATCTAATTTAAGGTACATCGTGAAAGGGGAACAAATTGGAGGAGTTTTTCGAATAAATTAGAGAAAAAAGAGGCATGAAGACAAATCTTTAGAACTAATATGGTGACTACCCTCACCCGCTGCATTGCTTAAGAAAGTGTGCCGTATTGCTTCAATATTTATACCAGTATGGTGGTATTCCAAGGCATTTTATTGGCTCAGTAACCCATGGCATTGGTGATTGTACACAGGGTTTCATTAATTTCAAGGGCAGTTTCAACTTAAATACTACAAAATTCAATCCTAGACCCTAGCAACTACCTATAGGGATTATAAATAGTCTCATTAACATCATTTTTAAGAACTTTTAGGTAGACACAATCACATTTACATCATTATAGTATGGATTTTCCTCTTTTTACTGTCCAAGTTTATTTTCAAGTGTAATATTTGGTTTTTGGAGCTTTTTGTTGCATTGGTTAGGTCAGTTTAAAACTTTGGATGATTTTAAAACGATTTTTACTTTGAAAACCCGCTAAATAAAAGGAAGTGCAACTATTGAAAAAATAATATAATGAATTAAATTTCAAACTCTGAATCTCTATCCCATGGGGAATAAGTTGCTTAATTATTAGGTAGATCGAATTAAAATTATTTAGGAAAAATATAGACAATTTGATTTAAAATATGAAAATTGCTTAAACTAGACTACGTTAGCTTAAACACTTTAAAAATGATTTTAATTGGTTTTGAAAATTTTCAAAAATTAGCAAATGTGTAAATTAGCTATGGATTAGTTGGTTGATGATTTAATTGAGCTTTGAAACACATTTAAAGTCAGATTAAAGTCCATAAAATCAAAACAAAGTTATGGTTATGACTTTGCTTTTTCTCCATTTAATCTTGTCCAAAGTTTGGTTATGCTTTAAAATCAAGTAAATAAGCTTCAATTTCAGGAAGGTGGGTTATGCAAAATTAATCTTAGAACTCCAACTTTCACAAAAAAAAATCCAGATTTATCATGCAAGGATTAATACATGTTGCTTATTGATTTTTCAAAAAATATAACATGATTTCCCATGCTTAAACTATCTTAAATACTAATCTTAAGTGTCTAGCTTAAAATTGGTTCTTTCAGACCTTCAACAAGCAAAAACTCTTTCAAAATTAAAGATGCATTAAAACTCTTTCAAATCATAAAAACATCAATCCGTAGCAATAGAAACGATTAGCCACACATTGTATCAAAGCATACAAGATATGAAATTTATACAACATACTTTCATAGATCAGAAATTTAAAGCTTAAATATAATGTTTAGATGTTAGAACAATTCCCAAAATGACTTCTAGATGTTTCTTGAACTCCCAACTTGAATTTGAACTCTAGCCAAGCTCTAATTCATGAAGATCTTATCGAAAAATCAAGAACATTCAAGGATATAAGGATAAAAATATCAACCTTGATTAATCAGAAAAATGGAACAAAATAATCTATAATCTGAAATTAGAAACCCCCTTGGATGATTCCTAGACTCAAATATGAGTTTTAACAACAAGCTCCAATGTTTAAAAACTTGGAAACAATAAAAACATTTGAAGTACTAAGTGTTTTAAGCTTAGAACTAAGGAACAGCTAGAAAAATGAGAGAAGAAGAACTCTCTCTCTATGGCAGATCTGATCTCCTTAATCTCTTTGTGATTATTGCATGTTTTTTTATGTTTTCAGGATCTGGAGCACTCCCCCATGTGCTAGTATACACTAGCATTAATTATGAACATGTCAAGAGTTGAAATCAAGAAGATTAGGAACTGAAATTGTTGACTATATGAGCAACAATGCCCTGTTTCCCTTAAACAGCACCCTGGCCAGGTGCCATTAATGGTCAAATGCAGCAACTTTGAATAGCCCCTTATTCTTTATACAATGGCACCCTACCAGGTGCTATAAATGTATAGAACCAATAGGAATTCTTCATTTTTTTACTCCAATCTTCATCATAAGCTCCATCCTACAAATTAAACATAATAAGACATGAATTTCACAATTAAGCACTAAATTAGGGGTCATAATTCAACTAATTGACCATTAAAACTCTATCAATTTGACCCCTAACAATTCCCTTACACTTAAGATTTTGCTCTTCCTTAAAGTCCTTAATAGAAGATAAATATAGGAAAAACAATTCAAAATTAATACCGTAATTATTGAAAATGCTTTCTTGATCATTCAAAATTTGACGCATGGAAATGTTATAAGATTAATAAGTGATATCAATTCGAAAAAGCATTTAATTCAATTCATTATTTTTGAAGTTTCAACTTAAATCAAGAAACCAATTCCACATGTAAAAGGCAAACAAGTTAGTTTAATGCATTATCTTTTTGACATTTCCAAATCTGTTAAAACAAAAATTAAAAAGAAATTGAATGAATCACCTAATTAATTTAATTCGTAAGCAGAATTATTGAGAGGTCACTTTAGTCTTTTTACACAAAGGTGAAAATTTTGTCGTGAACAACCCCCAATTACTCAACTGTGTCATAGTAACTCAATTGACTATTGTGTCCCACTCATAATTTCAAATCTCATATACATATATTTTTATTCTGTTTCTTTTCTTTCTTTTTCCTTTTCTCTTTTCTTTCTTTTTATATACACATACGTAAGATTCAAAATCAGAGTAGTAGTTCTATTTACTTATTTAACTAATTAACTAATTATTATTATTATTATTATTTCTTTTTAGGGTTAATTCGGGTTCTTTTTCTTTGAATGAGGTTAATGCTTTAAAAGACGTCACAAAATTACTAAGAGAGATACATTTTATGTGTGGAATATCCTTCTAAACGTTAGGTATCTACCTTCCAGGTTATGAAATGAATTAAAGGGATTTAGTCATTAATAGTCGAAATTAATTAGCTAACATTTTAAATTGCCAAAATAATTGAATTCCAATGAAAGCATGAACAATAAAAATGATCAAAATCGAAATATTTTTCACAATTTATTGACTATGATGAGAATGATGATGAATTAAATCACTATCAAACAAATTATACTCAACGAATTAAATCATCATCAAACAAACTATACTCAAGTGCATAAACAGATAAATCCCTCCCCCACACTTAAATTAAACATTGTCCTCAATGTTTAAAAATAAGAAATGAAAAGGATAATGGAGGAGAGTAGGGAAAGAAATACACCTGTATGATAATGACTTAAAGATCCGATGATGAATTGAAATGGCTTGCACGAACTGAAATAAAAAGATAAATAACACAGAGAAATAGCCAGAAAAATCTCCACTCGTATAAATGTGACAGTCCATACATCAAGGAGAAATAAATAGTAACAAAAGTCGTAAAATCTAACCAAAAAACAATAGAAACCAAACTATGAAAGGGAAATCTATACTAAGAAACAAAAACAACAAAAGCAACTAACGAAACAAACTAATCATCAGCATCTTGGGAACGCTAATAGTCCTTTAAGCTCCTAACTTGAGCAGTCAACTCATCAACCTGATGTTGAAGGGCATCAAACTAACGAGTCATCTTCTAAAGCTGAACCTCCAAATGGGTAAGACCTAACCATTGAAATTATGTTATGCGAGATTTCAAAGTTATTTGCATTGGCTCTGGGTTGCATAATGCTAGCCACAGGTCTACCTCGATTCCCTAAAGCTAAGTCTGTCAAGGTTGGTTCCCTATTTTCTACTTGTGGTCATAAAACTACAAGTTCCTCAAGCTTCATTTCTACAAGTTTGAATTCAGTGTCACTCGAGGTTCCTATGTCTAATGGATCGGACGATGTTGCGCGAGCTTCTTTCTTCTTCTTCCTCAACGTGCACTTGAGTTTTGGATCGAAGTCTACTAGCTTGGGATTGCATCCCTGAGTATGCATACAAGTTCGAATAAATACTAAATAAAAGAAAATAAAAAAACAAAGCAAATAAACTAAATAAAATACACAAAGCAAAATAACTAGAAAATAATTACAAGAAAAATTTAGAAAAATTATAAAATAGTATTTTTCAAGTCCTAAAGTAATTGACACAAATTTTATTATTATTAAGATCAATATTCCTCGGTTATGGTGCCAAATATTTGTTGCATTGGTTAGGTGCCTTTACAACTTTGGATGATTTTGAAACGACTTTTACTTTGAAAACCAACAAAATAAAGGCAAGTGCAGCTATCGTAAAAGTAATATAATGGAGTAAATTTTAGACTCCGAATTTCTATCCTATGGGGAATAAGTTACTCAATTACTAGGTAAATCAAATTACAATTATTTAGGAAAAATCACGGCACTTTGATTAAAAATATGAAAATTGTTTAAACTAGACTACCTTAGCTTAAACACTTAAAAATAATTCTTAATTGCTTCTGAAAAATTATGAAAATTACCAAATGAGTAAATTAGTTATGGATTAGATGATTGATGATTTAACTGAGCTTTAAAACACATTCAAAGTCTGATTAAAGTCCATCACAAAATCAAAACGAAGCTATGGTTAAGACTTTGCTTTTTCTCCATTTAATATTGTCCAAAGTTTTATTATGCTTTAAAATCAAGTGAATGGAATTTAATTTCAAGAAGGTGAGTTATGGAAAATCAATCTCATAACTCCAATTTTCACAAAAACTCCAAGTTTGGTCATGCAAGGATTAATTCATGCTGCTTATTGATTTTCAAACAATTTAAGATGATTTCTCATGCTTAAACTATCTTAAACACTAATCTTAAGTGGCCAGCTTAAAATTGTTTATTTCAGACCTTCAATAAGAAAAATACAAACATTTGAACATGCATTGAAACTCTTTTAAATCATCAAAACATCAATCCATAGCAGTAAAAACGATTAGCCACACATTTGAATCAAAACATATAAGATATGCATCTTAAACCACATACTTCAATATATCTACAAATATGAGCTTAATAAAGTAGTTTAAAGGTTGCAAAACATGTTTAGAAAGCTTCTGGACAAGTCTTTCAGGTCTTAACTTGATCTAGACATCAACATAGCTTCTGAATCCACAAGATTTAGTAAGAAAATCAAAGAACATTCAAGAATATGCACATAAGAACATGAACTTTGATTAATCTAAAAAAATAGGAGAATAAAAGTAATGATCTGAGTTAAAAAACCCCCTATGATGATTTAGAAACTCAGATACATGTCTTAGCTTCAGTCTCCAACAAACAACAATTCAAAATAAAATCTAAAACTCGAATTACAAGTGTTTGAAGCTTAAATTATCAAAGAAAAATGTAAGAGAGAAGCAAGAGCTTCTATATCTAAGTTTGATATGAAGTCCCCCAATTCTCTACGTGTTTTTTGTATTTTCTTGGTTGTATGCAAACACCCTGGACCTCCCATATGTGCTAGCAGACAATCCAGTTAATTAGGAACATGCCAGGGTTGAAATAATCAAGATTTAGAATTGAAATTGTTGGCTCTAGCAACTAATGGCATCCTGCCACCAAGTAACGGCACCTTGCCAGGGTGCTGTTAGTGCTCGACTTTTGGTACCATAAATGGCCCCTTGTTCTTAAATTAATGAAAGCCTGATAGGGGGCCGTTTATGAGCAGAACCAAGGGAGTTCCTTCATGTTTTTGCTGCAATCTTCATCATTAAGCTCCATTATGCAAATTAAACATTATAAGACATTAATATAGCAATTAAGCACTAAATTAGGAGTCATAATTAAACAAATTAACCATTTAAACTATATCAATTTAACCCCTATCAATTCCCCCACATTTAAGCATTTGCTTGTCCTCAAGAAAATTAATTAATCATTAAATTCATAATAGGATATAAAGATAGGAAAAATGCTTTCTTGATCCTTTAAAAATTTTGGTGTATGGAAATGTTATAAGATTGATCAATCATATCAATTTAAAAATGCATTTAATTTAATTCATT
>JAOXYD010076679.1:0-12455 GCA_028565735.1 Pinacopodium congolense
TTTTTTCCTTTGATCTTCATGGGCTTCATTTTATACTCCATGTTAAATTAAAATCATCTTCATAATACCTTTTATCTCTCCTTATTTTTCTAAAATTACAAAATAAATCATAAACTCTTCAAAATCTCAAACTATGCATCAACTCCTTTAAAATTACAACTCCACCTAAACTTCTAAAATTTACATATTTACCACTAAATTATTTTTATTTTTTCTCTCTTTCCCCTTCCTTTCTCTCTCCTCCCTCCCCTGTCATCCTTCTCCCTCACACAACTCCTCCATCTTATCCCTTCTTCCTCTTTTTTTTTTCCTTCTCTCTCCCTTTTCTTTTCTTCTTCTTATTCTCCATCACCGGCCCTTCTCTCCTTCTCCCATGGCCGCCCAGAATTTTTTTCCAACTACTTTCTCTATTTGATTTTCACTATACTCTATCAATAACAATAATAAAGATCAACCATTATACTTACCTTAAAACAATTAATATAAAAGTTGAAAAGAGATGATGAGGGCATGAGAAAACTAAAGAAGATTGAAGAAAAGGGGAAGGATGAAGCTACTGTCATTTGGGGGAGATAAAGGAAGAATAAACTAAATTTAAAACCTATTATTAAGTATATGGGTCATGGTTTGGGTTAAGTTTTAGGTTTGGATTGAGTTTTGAATTATGGGCTTTACAATTCTCCCTCATAGACGTGTTTAAGGGAGGCCCTAAAAACAAAATCATGTAAGACAGGTTAGTGATCCAATGCGGACAATATCTATGGGGGATTGATTTGGACTGTTACAGTTGGTATAAGAGCCAGTACCCAGACGATGTGTCAGTAAGGACGCTGGGACCTTGAGAGAGTGGATTGTGGAAACTCAATCCCACATTAGTTGGAGAAGGAAGCAAATTACGCCTTATGAAGGTATGGATACCTCTCTCTTATAGACGCATTTTAGGGGAGGCCCTAAAAGAAAAACCATGCGGGATAGATTGGTGGCCTAAAATGGATAATATCTATGGGCAGATTGGTCTGAACTGTTACAGATAGTGTACATTTTATTTATATGAACAATTTGTATGTTAAACTTGCATTAGTTGTGATTAAGCTTTGCATATATGTGTTAGACGATGATGAAGTATTAACAATTTCATATAATAGTAGGAAGTAATAAAAGTTCAATCGACATATCCTTTACTATTGCACTTCGAAACCATTTGTTAGGTCATAATTAACATGTTTAGAAATGTGTACATTTTGTTGTGTTTGTCATGTGAATGGTCCTCCTCAAAAGTTGATCAATAAGGCATATTAGAGGTATAGAGTGGTAGAGGTACTACATTGATGTGAAAAAGCAGCATAGTCAGCTAACATCTTTTGTGTGTAAACATTACCCATATGTTTTACAGGTTATAGTATGAACTGTTTAGTACTACCCTAGAAATCATTTGAATTTCAATGAACATTACTTTTAGTGATGTGGTTCCAAACTTGGTAAATGGAGTCACTATTCTAAAGTGTAGACGTGCATATTTTGTTCTCATTGTCATGTACATGTGCCTCATCAATTGACGAATAAGGCAACAGATAGATGGAGTGGCAGTTCAAAACTTTTTTGTATAACAATTGAAGTGAGGAGAAATTAAGTCAACATTTCTCAACTGCTATGCTTCAAAACCTAGTGTTCGCAGTCATAATTTCGAAGTGTATATATGTACATATTTTATTTTCTTTGTCATGTGCATGTTCCTCGTAAGTTGATAAAGAATGCATTGGATGGATGGAGTGGTAGTTTCTATTCTATTCATATGAACAACTTGTATATTGAAGTTACATAAATTGTGTGGAAACTTTGTCTATATTTTTTAGATGATGGCATTGATAAAGTGGAGGTTTTTCTCTTCCTTGTGTTAAAGATGTTGATGGTAGGCATTTTGAAGTAAATAAAGGCTCTTCCTAAGGATGCAAAGGTTTCAACGATTAGCACAATGAAGTTGGCAAAGTCAGATGGGTTGTTATGACCGATAAGGGATGGTTTAAAGTTCTTGACGAAGATTTAAATATTAGGGGTTTTATTTTTTAAGTTGTTAATTATCATTATTGTCGTGCTTGTGATGGTCTAGATATTTGATTTCTTATTAATGCTTAACGAAATATGATCCGAGCTTAATCTTTGACACTTACATTTGAGTAATATCATTGTGATTAAGAAAAGAAACAAATAAACAAAAACAAAGATTGAGGGTCTCTAGATCAATTTCTAATTTGAATCCTACCCTGGTCAATATTTGGAAAGGTTTTATTAAGAAGTCCATCTATTGAAATTACTGAAACAAGAAAACATCATTAAACCATATGCCTCTTGAGTGGATGATGAGAAAAAGATGTTCATAATGATTGTTGAGATGATTACATTTAGGAGTTTGAGATGATACTATAATAATTGTAAGAAATAATGCATGAAAGCCATAAAGATTTGGGCTACATAGATCCTTCAAGACTTACATCATTTACACAACCATAATCCTTTAGTTATTCACTTTTATTTGAAATGTATCAATGTGTTTGTTAATGGAAACAAAGGATAGATCAAATTTTGGGGATCTAATTTTGCTATTGTTATGCAATCACTTAGTGGTCATAATGTGATATAAACCCTTGGTTTTGTGGCTCTAAAGCTCTATGATAAGGAATATAATGAATTGTTAGTACTTATTTCTTTTAGCATGCTGTGATAATAGAGTAAAGGATCCTTAGTTAGGACATGATGTTTCACTTTAGTTATTACGAATACTAGGTAAGTGGTTAATTAGCATATATCCTGATACATGTGGTACATGCAATGTGTGTATTTTTTTATAATATGCATATTTTAGCATTATGTGACAATTATAAATACCGAATATTTTATAAGTGTTGTTAAAGTTATGTAAGTTGGTATATTGATGGTTCTATAAAATGTGTTGTATTTGTATTATTTACTACTATGTGTTTATACTATGCGACTATATGAATTGTAAGAATTATAAAGAACTAATTATGCCACCATGATAAGATTGTTGAATATGGTAAAATATGATTGAATATGGTAATATGTGACAGTTATATGATGAAATTTATATTTTAATTGAATAATGGTATAATTAAAAATAAAAATGTAGAGAATTAATTGCTTACACGAGACAGAGTATATCCAGTTATTAGGGATATGTGTGATAAGAGATATGACATTTGTTAAGTACTGGAGTAGTGCCAAGATATTTTCGATGGGGAAAATATCCTTTGCATTTACATTATTTATTGGATATAGGAGTCGTGCCGAGACATTTTTTGTGGGAAAATATGATATAAGTTTATTTGATGGACTCTGAAGTAGTGTTAGGGTTTTTTTGTGATAAAAAAATCCTGTGCAATTTATTATGATGATATATTTTTTATAAGATTAACTGAAATACTATTAAATATTATTCTACTAAGCGAGCAAGGCCTTTAAACTAAAATATGGGATTATTATAAGAAATCTAATAATAAATTGCTCATATTTATTGCTTTATGTGGTGTGATAATATGATTAATGAGTATGGTGACTATTATATTCTATTTTTCATATTGTATGTTATCACATGATTTGATTGTTTATCATACATGTTGTGTGATAGATATATTCTAGTTATCTTTACTGAGTTACAAATCACTTTTTACCTACAAAAATTTTCAAGAGATAGATAATAGAATTTGATCACTCTTGACTTTTCATATTTTTGTCTTAGCATTATTGTAGGTGCACAAGTCAAGTTATAAGATTATTTTAGACAATATATCATATATGTTTATTTGATGGACATTGGAGTAGTGTTAGGGGTTTTTTGTGAGAAAAAATCTTATGCAATTTATTATGATGATATATTTTTTATAAGATTAACCGACATATTATTAAATATAATTCTACTAAGTGAGCAAAGCCTTTAAATTAAAATATGGGATTATTATAAGAGATTTGATAAGAAATTACTCATATTTATTACTTTTAGTGGTGTGACAGCACAATTAATAAGTATATGACTATTATATTCTATTTTGTATATTGCATGTTATCGCATGATTTGATTGTCTATTATATGTGTTGTGTAAGATACATTCTAGTTATCCTTATTAAGTTACAATTCACTCTTTACCTAAAAATTTTTTCAATAGATAGATAGTAGGGTTTGATCAGTGTTGACTATTCAGATTTTTGCCCCAGTATTGTTGTAGGTGCATAAGTCAAGTTATAAGATTAATTTAGACAATATTACTCATGTATAGAATACACATACGATATTTTCTTTTTCCAATACAATCCTATGACATATCTTATTTTGCTTGGATTTGGGTTGCTTCCCTCTTTTTTTCTTAATTGTTTATGTTTTATCCGTTTAAGATAATCTTGAGTGTGTATTTATTGTGCAATAAACAATTTATGTCATTTTTTAAAATCATTGCAATTATCTTGATGACAACAACAATGGCATTGACAGAGTAAAGTTTTGGTCTTCACTATGTTAAAGATGTCGATGGTAGATAGTTGGAACAAATGAAGGCTCTACTTAAGGATGCGATGGTTTCAACAATTAACAAATGGATTGGCAGAGGCAGATGTGTTGTTATATAGGTGGCTAATGAGGGATGGTTTAGAATTCTTGACAAGGATCTAAATTTTAGGATTTTATTTTTGAAGTTATTAATTGCTACTACTATCATGCTTGTGATGGTCTAAACATTTAAGTTCTTGGTCTTCGATAGTGCTCATTTAATACATATTTTAAACATGTTTTCATAATTAAAATCCTAGTTTTGAGGGTGATTTTAATATGGATTAT
Source organism: Pinacopodium congolense (assembly GCA_028565735.1). Lineage (NCBI taxonomy): Eukaryota > Viridiplantae > Streptophyta > Magnoliopsida > Malpighiales > Erythroxylaceae > Pinacopodium > Pinacopodium congolense. Next base: position 4,844 of record JAOXYD010076679.1, read on the forward strand.
ATGATTAATTAGTTAAATTTTGAATAAGATGTTACTTATGAAAGACTTGGTAAATATGCAAGTTTTTTTATAAGTCTTAGTGATCAGATTGATAAATATTTAAATTTGGATGTGTTGTAAGAATCAATAAGAGGAAGAAAAGGATTAACAATGCACTTTACACCATGGCTCAAGCTATGGAAAATATTTGGAGAAAACACTAAGCAAAAGAAGCAATAAGTGCCACAATTAGGGTCCTAGTTGTGACTTTAGTTGTGGAGTTATCTACTTAAAAATTCATGGCCAATCCTATGACCATGAGTTAGGCTGTGGGATTATCGAGTCTATCCCTTTATATAAGTGGAATTTTAATTTTTTTCCCAATGCTCTTTTATTCTTGGAAGTTTACAGCCACTGCCAAGAGACTAAAAGTCAATCCTAAGTCACTTTTACTATATTTCTTAACAAATAGGAAGAGAAGAATCAGCCTAAACATCAAGATTGAAAGATTAAGATTGAAGCTTCATCAATGTTCATAAAGGATTCAAGGAGTCAAGTCTCATGAGAATGAGCTTTCAATTATCTTTTTATTTTATGATTGATGTTATTTCTTTTATCATGTTTTGAAACTAAATTCTTATAGGATCCAAGTATTTATGAACAATAAGATGCAATGTTTGTTGTTTTTACTTTGGTTTAATGTTTAGTTTCCAAATTTTGACGCAAATTTATCTATGGAATTAATGAATTGATTTTAATTTCTATGTGAATGTAAGTATCAATTAATTAATTTAATATATTTAGATCGAGAGATCATCTATATAAATAGATCAATCCATAGGTAATAAATCTTACATCGAGATCTAAAGATAGAATTATATAAAATTTTCAAATTAGGTGCCAACCTAACCAAAACAATAGGTTTCATAAATTGAATTAATGCTGCTCCAACTCGTAAGCTGCACGCGTCTTGGTTCCAAGCACAAGCCGCTTCTCCACTTCCAAGCTGCACCTTTCCTTAATTCACCAATTAATTCCCCCAAGCCCGCAGCAGCTCTTCACCTTTGGTGGCGTCCCTGGTCCACTGTCTCAAGCGCACACAGCCAGACCACCAGCTGCTTAGCCGTCCAAGCCACTCCAGCAAGAGTCGTCCACTCAAGTCAAGACAGCCAAAACCCACTACAGTCCAAGACTCCCAAGAGCAGCAGCGGCTTGGATAGCCAAACGCTTGTCTCCCTTCCCTGCTTGGTGACCTAGGGATTTGTGTATTAATTCAGAATTAATTCCCAGCTGCTTTTTATCCCTTGTTTCTGAATGTGCGTGCTCCTCTTAAGCTCCTAAAGGCAAAACGACGAGTTTAAACATTTTTTGGTTTTCTTTTCTTTTCTTTTTTTGTTTTTTTCTTTTCTTTTTTTAATTTAATACAATCTTTGGCTTTTTCTCAAATTCATTTAATTTCTCCATACTTTGATCTAAAATTTGTGTTAAAAAAAACCTGTCATTAAGCACAATATAACATAAATTAAGAATTTAAACAATAAAATGAGATTGAAATAGCATTTAAAAGCATACGAAAATTTAATAAATTTCAATTTTATCACATATATATAATTCGAAATCAAAGGAGTGGATTCTACTTACTTATTTAACTATTTAAGTAATTATTTTTTTCTTTTTGGGGTTAATTCTAGTTCTTTTTCTTTTTTCTTTCAATAATAAAAGTGCCTTAAAAGAAGTTATAAAATTACTCAGAAAGTTGAATTTTATATATGGAATATCATTCTAATCATTAGGTATTAGTTGCCCAAATTATGAAATCAGTTAAAAGCATTTAGTCATTAATAGTTAAAATTAATCATATAACATTTCAAATTATCAAAATAATTGAATTCAATCAAAATCATAAACAATAAGAAGGATCAAAATTGAAAAAAAATTTCACAATTTATAAACTATGATGAAATTGATGATAAATGATATTACTATTAAACAAACAATACTCAAGTGTATAATCAAATCAATATGATGTTATTCCTCCCCCACACTTAAACGAAACATTGTCATCAATGTTTAATAAAGAAAGTTAAAAGCATAATGTAGGGGAGTAGGGAAAGAAATACACCCGTTTGATATAGACTTGAAGATCTGTTAGTGTAATGGAACGAACTTGCAGGAACTGAAATCATTAGAAAAACAACACAGAAAAATAGCCTAAAGATGTTACACTCATACAAATATGGAATTCAAATACATCAATGAGACAAAATATACCAAAAGCAATCATCAGATTTGATAGAAAAACAATAGCAACCTGTACTACTAAAGGGAAACCTACACAACGAAACTGAAACTGAAACAACTATATGAATTACCAAAGGAACTAAAAGGAAAGATAATTGGCATCTCATGAATGTTGATAATCCTCAAGGCTCCTAACTCGTGCAGTCAAATCATCAACTTGATGCTAAAAACTATCAAAACAACGAGACATCTTGAAAAATAAAGATGAGCAAAACTCTAAAAGCTCAGATATCATATGAGTCTCCATGTTGATCATTGAAGAATAGTAACATGAGAATCATCATAAGCAGTTGGCGACGATGGGATTGTAGTAACAACAGATGAATGTGGGTAAAGTGGAATAATGCTCGGAGTGGCCTCAGATGAAGCCTCGCCCATAGCCTCAGGTACCTCAGGTTGTGAAGCATCACCAGGTGAACCCTAAGGTACGTCACCCTCATGAATTCGGCACCACTGACTTCCTCGATAAGTAAACTGCCACAGCTTAAGCACACCTTCATTGATCATATTCTGATGAGTACGATCGTCGGACTCTACATAATTGAAAGGAACTCCTGCATCCTTAAATATCCTTGTCAATAAATAAGGAAAGCAGAAATTCTTCCTGAGCCTCTTGAATTACATCCCTTATAAACAAAATAACAAAGCCAGCTAAAGGTAACCCCGAGATGGCACCTAATCCATACAGCATCTTAGACAACAGATATACATCAACATACCACATCTCATTCAATCCACTGGCTCGGGGTACAACATTATGAATAATAAAGGCAATTATAATCCGCTCCCGAGCCTCTAAAGCAGTAGTAATATATCTTCGGGCATGCCTAGTCAGTCCTAAGGCATCCCTAGTAGTAGCAATAGAAAATGATGGATCCGAAGCAATTGAATCTCCATGAAAAGTATCCTTGGCCTTAAAAAAGATATCCCCCTCATCTGCTAGTCCTAAAATAGCATAAATATAAGCATGAGTGATATCAACAAAAATACCTCTAACCATCGAGTAGATCTTGATTATGTCGACCTCTTCCTTATCCTTGATGTTTGCATTCATGAACTAAATCAGGGTAGAATGGACTTGCAAGTGGGAAAATCGACTCCCATCCTAATGTTTGAAAGGCACCAGATATGTTAAAGTGAGCTTCCAAGTTTGAATGGATTGGACGCTCAATGATAAAATCATTCCTCCTATATGCCTTGTACCAATCGAAATTTTCTTGACTCATAAATCGGATAGGATCGAAAGCCAATCTCTTCCTCCTATGAGTCATTTAACTAGAAACTATTTAACAAACATGTATAAACAAGTTGAAAAATTAGAAAATTTTCCGGAAAAGGTCGCCAGAATATTCGTTTTTTGACCAGAATATTCTCGATTTTTTTAATGACAATAATATGGAATGAAATTGGTATAAATAGAAAGCTATGAAACTCTGAACATAATGATACCAAAATCCAATCAAATGGAGGCCTAGATTGAGAGAAAATTGAGAATCATACCTTGAAATGGAGAAACAGATCTCAATCAATTCAGAGCATATTCTGAAAAATCTATTGATTTTAAGAATGAATTGATGGTAGATTCTTGTAGAGGAAGAAAATACGATAAATAGACACCAAGAATGCTCAATTTGGTTAAGAGTTGAGGTAGTTATAAGGATTTGAAGTTAAGGGATGATTTTAAGGATTTTCGGAACAGTTGAGAGTTAAAGACGATAAACAATGAAACTATGTCGTTTTTATCCCAAATTTGTCCTTCAACGGCACTTGTTCATCTTACAATGGCGCCTTTGTAGGATGAACAGACCATCGTTAACGCTCCAGAATTGAATGCATAAACGATGGCTTGTTCATCCATTAATGGTGGGCTAATTGACCACCATTAATGGTCTACCTACTCCTTAAAATACCTAATTTTCATCCAATTTCACTTTAAGATTCTTCCAAACTCAAGTCCTAATAATATAGATTGGATTATCCATCAATTTTCTTCATAATTTAACCTAAAAACACTCCTAAACCAAAATTAAATACACTAAACTAAGGATAAACTAGGAAAACACATTAAACTTAATTCAAACACATTTAAAAGGCTTCAACACATTTATTTAAATTAAAACACACTAAATTCAAATCAAAAGAACTGAAATTAAGGTTGGGTTGCCTCCCAATAATCCTTTCTTTAAGGTCTTTTAGCTGGACCTTAGGGTTAGAGAATTTTACGTCTCTTCCTTGGTCTAGAATCCATCAATTTCAATTCATTCTCCTTGCAAGACAAATAGGCCACATTTTGAATGGTTTTTAAAGCATTTGAAAGAACTATATCATTTAACCATTGATCCTTAATGAAACACCAATCACAACTTTGAAAATACAATGGTAAAAAGTCTGGAATTACCATAGTTGGCCTTGAATTGAAAGTATGAACAATAACAAAAAAATAAACTCAAAGGCTTTCTCACCTTCAACCTTATTTTCCTTGACAAATGCATCATGATTATCACAATTAAGAACCTTAAAAACATTGTCTTCAATTTGAGATTCATCCACAACACCTATGAAATCAACATAAGCATTATCCATTTGATCATCCAATGGGAAGGCACAAACACTTCTTTCACTTTCAACAACTTTATTTTTACTTTCACTTGAAACACTTTCCTTATAATCAACAAAACTCAAAACATGATTTCCAAAATGAATTGGAAAATCATCATCACTATCCGTAGCATAAACTTCTAACTTAGTTTTCTCACATTCAACAGATGGAGTTGGATTAATAGGTATGTTCATTTTCATCAATAGTTCTCTAAAATTTGGATAAGAACTTTCCAACTCTTGAACTATTGATTGATTTTTGGCTAGATGCTTATCTAATTGAGATACACTTAACAAAGGGTATGCACAATTTTTCAAACAATTGAACAAATCGTCTAGATGGAGTATCTAATCTTTGTAGATATGGAATCCTAGGTTGGTAAGGTTGGACATTGGAATCAGAAAATAACCTAGGTGAACAATTTCCATTTTCAACTTCTTTCACTTCTTTCCTTCTTTTCATCACTGCTACTTTTGGACTTCAAGTCTATTCAGAAACAGTCTCAAATGATCAAACACATTCCTGCATTTAGTTAAAGAAAAGAATATTTATAAACAACCACATTCTCACAAACCAAGTTCAAGATATGTTTATAAGGATGAACTATATGTAGTAAAATGTTTACAAGTTATATTGATACAAAAGATGTTTAAAACATGTTCATAATTATATAATACATGTAAAGAAAATGCACAAGAAAAATTGCCTACACAGCCACACGTGATGAAGGTAACTACTCAAATGGTGTAGTCTTGGCTACTGAAGTCCCTGAGCATGCACCTGGGAGGTTAAAATTTAAAAAGAACATAAAATAAAGGGTAAGCTAAATGAGCTTAGTGAGTGTTATGGTTTCCATTCAAAACATTTATACAAGCAATAATGTCCATAAAGAAAAAAAGTAATTTCCTTTTATTTTCAAGAAATAATCAATGTTTTGACATAAAAAAATCTATAAAATCAATGCACATATAAAACACAAGCAAGTCTCCTTTTTTTTTTAAAGGTAAACAGATATGGCAATCGATAGTTTTATGAACTTTCTCTTTTAAAATTTTCTTTGCCATTTGGTACCATTAGGTGTAATGCCACGGAGCTAGTTTTGCATCACTTACACGTGCTTGGCTAACCTCTAATAACAAAGCTGGTTCTACATTGCTTACTCGTACTAGGTTAACCACTATATACCGATTGTTATAGAGCTGGTTCTACATCTCTTACCCATAACGATGCTAGCACTACATATAAGTTAGTGGTTATAAGGCTGGTTCTACATTGCTCATCGATAACAGTGCTAGCATAATATATACTCCATACATGCAGAGGGAGACTCATAAGATATACTGACATACATGACATTACCCATAGTTAGTGACAAACTCCCCTCAAACGCTACCATCCACGTAAAAACATACTCCGATCGGTATAATTATATGTATAAGAACCTAATGGCATACCATAGGCTAAGCAACAATCAATACATGAACTTTTCTTTTTTCAATACCAATTCAAACATGTTCGAATTTCATATCAATGACATTTCAAATCATATAAAAATCTCATTCCAATGCCATTTCCAATCATATACAAATCGCATTTCAATGCTGATTGAAATCATATGTAATTCTCATTTTGATGCTAATTCAAATCAAATCAAATCAAATCAAAATTTTCTTTCAAATCTACAACTGTAGCAACATTTATTTATAACTTTTCAATCATATAAAACTAAACGTAAATATGCTTTTCATGATAAATTAGAAACCATTTGTCTTTCATGAAATCAATTTAAAGATACACTAACAGTTTTGTCATCTATCATCAAGCACATTCACATGTTACGTGCCTCTTCTTGACCTACACAAGCACATTTCATTTAGGCATTATTTCCAAATTAGGAAAGAAGGCATTAAAATTACATATTCGGTTTAATTGAGTTAAAATCTGTATCTAATCGTGTAACTCGTATGCTAATCGTATTTTTGTTTACTACCAAAAGTTACTCCATTATGCTATATTTCCAATTCTCTTCAACATTCATTCAAAATAATATTTTCACCCATTCTAATTTATCAATTTCTTCAAAACACTATTTCCCTCAATTTAAGTCAACATATCATGATCATGCATGATGAGTCACAGCTATGACCCATATCCGGAATTCATACCTCCTTTTGTTCCTTAAGTTTCACATAGAAACTCTTCAAATTAAGTTTTAAGGTCTTCTGGACATTTATTTCCCTATGTCTCTAGTTTCTATATCATCTAAAATCATGCCATTTCAACTTAGAAATCATGAAAAATGTATCAATTATAGCAAGATGTTTCAAAACAGGGGCAGTGTCAGGTTATCATTATTAATCTCAATTTTTAATATCAGTCATCCTAAAATAGGTCTAGGTTTCTTCTAGAGAGTTTTAGTACTATGTCTTAGGTTTCATATGCAGTTGTAATCACCTAATTCGAAGGAATGTAGCCAAAATTATAGTCAAAACAATATGTCTGGTTCAAGTGATCTGAGAACTAAATATAAACATTCATTAAACATAATTCTTTCTCTTATCATATTCATCCCTTAAATGCTTCCAATTCATTATCTACTCCATAGAAAATCAAAGTTCATAATTTTCCTTACATAAATTTCCCACTAAAAAGCACCAAAACTATAAATTTAAGTTAGGGAAACTTACCAATTTATCTTCCAATCTCTTAGGAAATTGGTGAACACCAATCCTA
>JAOXYD010076690.1:0-12455 GCA_028565735.1 Pinacopodium congolense
GAGTATGTTTATGGTGAATATAGTAGTGTTTTGAATTGTTGCAGGTCTTGTGAAATTTTTGGGTTTGGAAAAATACAATTGTTATGCTGCCGAAATTTAAAAAAAAAACTTTCTAAAACTTCACTACTTATGTTTAATGAAATACAAGTCAAGACTTATTGAAGATAGTTAAAATGAGGCTTAGCTTCATGGAGACTTTTTCAGTGTGATTAAGATAATCGACTAGAGGGTTTTCATGGAGTTCCGGGCAGGTTGCCTAGTCCAATAGGATGGGGTCCTGTCAAAATAAACTGACATAGTCAAGTATAAAAAGGGAGTCTTTGTTTGTATTTTGTGTGTAGAAAATAAATGTGTAAGAAACAAGAAAGTGAAGTAGCGAGTGTTTTAATAAGCCCAACAGTGTCATGAGTGGTGAGAGGGAGTACTTGGTGTTGTAGGGTTTAGGAAAAGGTGCAAAGTGGGTATTGTGAGAAAGAGTCACATGCATGAGTGATGAATGAAATAGTGTGATAAAATTGTTAACAAGTCTCTTATCTTATGTCATTTGTCAATTTGGTCTTCTCACTTGTAAAATCACTCATTTAGATTTAATATAAATTATCTTTTTGACCATATTTGTTTAGGATCCAATTAAAAAATTTGGTATCAGAGCTTGGTCAGTCTAGGACCAATATTCAAGCTAAGTTAGAGTGAAACGATCCGAGATTGTGATTCACCTACAAAGTGTGAGCAGTCTAGGACTGTGAATGTTATTAGTCAAAGACCAAAACCAAGTCATAATGGCAAAATTTCAAATCATGAGGGTGATAAAAAAGCTCAATGATCATAATAACAACTTTTGGAAGATGATAATACAATCATATTTGAAAGGCCAAGAGTTATGGGAAATTGTTGGTGGAAGTGACACTACAATGCCTGAAGATAAGGGAACTGAAGCATCTATAGTTGCAGTGCAATGATGGAAGGCGAAGGTTGGTGAGGTTCTTTATACTATTAAAACTTATGTTGAAGATGATATTCTTAAATATATAAAAGATGCAAGAACACCAAAGGAGGCATGAGATATTCTTGCATTACATTACTTTAAAAAGAATGAAATGCATCTTCAATATTAGGAGAATGAGTTAATGGCAACTAAAGAAAATGATCTGTCAATCAGCCAGTATTTCTCCGAAGTGAAGTCTATAATAAGATTTCAAAATTAGACTTTGAGCCTGTAATCAATGATCCTCATAAAAGGATATTAATTATTCATAGGTTAAGACCTAAGCATCATGGGTTCATTATAGCTATCTAATGATGGCCAACTTAGCTTTCTTTAGAAGAGCTCGAAAATTTATTAGCTATAAAATTTGACTAAACAAATGATAGGGGTCTCACACTAAAGAGTGATGAAGAGGCACTATTTAGCAGTAGAGGAAAAAGTTGACCCAAGTATTGGAGAAACTTAAGAATTAAGACAAATGGTCAAAATAGATCTTATAAAGAAGATCAAAGGAATTCTAAAATAGAGGGAGCTTTACCAAATCAGTTAAGAAACTATAAAAAGAAAAATGATGGATGTTTTAAGTGCAGAAAGAAGGGTCACATTTCTTGTGATGTCGCTTTAACAAGAAGTTAACTAAAGGTAATGCTTCCATGTTGAGTAGCAATCAAGTTAAAGAGGTTAGTGAAGAAGAATGGATGCTAAAGCTTTATTTGTAAAAGCTTTCCAAGAAAACATTAACATTAATGGCAAAAAGGATGAGTCTTTCATATGTAAAGAGAAGAGATGTTCAAGCACCATGGAGGATGATGCTGATGAGAAGGCATTAATCTCACAACAATCCAAGAAAATTGATTAAAAGGAGGACTAGATTGTTGACTCACGCTGCTCTAATCATATGATAAGTAATGAAAAAAATCTTGAAAACTTGTTAGAATATACAGGTCCTTGAGAGATTGTGATAGCCAATAATTCAAGACTATCAATCGTTCATATTGGTGAAGTTCTAATAACACCACAAACTTGCACCAATCCGATACAATTAAAAGATATGTATCATGTGGTAGGAGTAACAAAAAATCTACTTTCAATTTCTCAATTGACATTAAAAGGAAATTATGTGATGTTTATTCCAAATAACATTAAGGTGTGTCAAAAGGTATTGATTTTAGACACATCGAGTTTGGAGAGCCAACTATTAGACTCTATATACGTATTATCCATAGAACCAACATTTATAGACAAGACTCAAAAGATTGAGATAGCAATTCTATGACCTGCACATCTTGGATATGTTAGTTACCACAAGTTGAAGATAATAATGAACAAATCCATGCTCAAAGGACTTTCCTAACTCAACGTTCAAGATGACATAATATGTTCTGACTGTCAATATGGTAAGGCATATCAGTTACCATATGAGGAGTCAAGCTTTAGAGTGAAGTAGCCATTGGAGCTTATACACTCAGATGTATTTAGTCCTATGAAGCAACCATCAATTAGAGGAATGTGATATATGGTTACCTTCATTGATAATTATTTAAGATAAATATAGGTTTTTTTAAAGGATAAATCTGAAGTATTTGATAAGTTCAAGGGGCTAAAGATGAAATAAAAAGAAAGATTGGTAAGATGTTACAATGCTTGTGTACGGATAATGGAGGAGAATATACATAAAAAAATTTCTTCAAATGCTTAAAATAATCTAAAATTAAAAGAAAAATGACATGTCCAAGGTGGCTTGTTGCCCCTATATGGCATCTAAGGGGGGGATTAGTTTCTTAAAGATTCTTCTATATTATTAAACTTAAGTTTTTCACAAATTTAATTAAACGTGAAAGTTAAATAATTCTTAGTCAATTGAATTAAACAATAAATAAAAAATATAATATAAATGGGTCAACGTAAAAGAGAAAAAGAAAAAGAGATACAACTAATTTATTATGATTCGGAACAGTCCACTTGCCCTACATCTAATCCCCAACACCACTGTTAAGATTTTTTTCTCTTATTACAATCAATCAAGAGTACAAAGTACACAACATAATCCTTTTTCAAAGCTCAAGAATAGCCTTTCACTCCCCTTTTGAAGGCTGAGGAATAACATCACAACCCTCTTTTTTAAGGTTAAGGAATAACCTATCACTCTTTCTTTTCTAAGGCTCAAGAATAACCCCACAAAACTCTTCTTTTTATGGCTTAAGAATAACCCTCACAAAATACCCAATCACAACTTCACCAAAAGCTTATAAACACTCAAAAACACTCAATAATAATGCATAAACACTTTCAATACTTCTTGGATATATAAACAACACAAAACACATTTATTTATACTAGTCTCAAGGGCAATTAGTCGTTACCCAATGCTCTTTTCATTTAATTCTTTTAATCGTTGTATAATTCTTATAACCGTTGTGTAATATGACCGTTTCTAATAATCTGCACGTAATCTTCTTCATTCGGTCGACCGATAGGCATCATTCGGTCGAACAGTTCGGTTCTAAGGTTCCAAGGTTCAGTCAATCAATCTTCTTTCAGTCGGCCAATACTCTCTTCAGCAAGTGTATTCGATTGACTAGTGTGCATTCGGTCGACCAACCTCTTCAGTTTCTTCATTTGATCGATCGATCTATCCATTTGATCGACCGACCTCTTCTAGGTCAATACAAATTCGGCTCAATCTCAACCTAATCAATTCAAATTTAACCTAATTCAATTCTTAATCCAATTCAATACAAACAAAACAATACCAATCAAATATTAACACATTTTACACAATTATACAAACTTAATACAATCAATTCATCCAATTTACCAAATCATTAATAATACTAATTTATTCATTTATTCAACCTTTAATTAAAACATTATTTCATAACTTACAAAAGTCATACAAATTTCACATAATTATCAACTTAATCACTTATTCATCACATACACTCCAAATACTTTTCAATATACCTATTTAAATAAACACACAAAACTCAATAAACATATTAGTAGAAATACTTTATCATAAAAAAAAAGGTGGAACTAACCCTTAATTTAACAATCTTCCCCTTTTTGATGGTGATAAAAACCATGTGATATTAGAAGCATATAACAAGCTACACAACCAAATTAATCAACACATACATGTGAATCATATGCAAACAAAATAAATACAAGGTTAACACAAAGTTGTTAATATCATATATACCATTCTCCTCCTTTTTGTAATCATCAAAAAGTATACGTAAAATTACAAAAAAAGGCGTAAAACTTAAATACGAGTCATAAATACATATAACATCTACCATTCTCCCCTTTTTATAAAAATTTGATACCATTAAGTATGAAGCATATAAACAGGATACACTAATCCTCTCTTAAACATATATTTCAAACCAATGCTCCCCTTTAATAAAATATACCAAGATATCCTTCAAAATACCATAACAAACGTATTCAAAAGAGGGCTAAAAACAACCAAATTTCATTTAAAAGGTCCATAATCAAATAATCATCAATATAAATATCAATTGTTGTTAAAAAGTGATAAAAAATCACACATGAAACTAAATTTACCGAAAAGGAGACTTGTCTATACTAATTTTTGAAAAAATATGATACCAAATACTAAAGGAAAAAAAATTGATACCAATTGTTGGAAAATACAAAACTTGATACAAATTATTCATGTCATTCAAAACCCACTTTTTAAAATAAGAAACCACTTGTTTACAAATATCATAAGTTATTGAAAAATAACATGTTAATACCAATTATAACAATAATAATACAAGCCAATTAATGATACTGATCAATTTCGTTAAAACAACTATCACAATACCAATTGTTAATATCATCCAAAATAAACAAAGGACGCTATGCATCTTCAACAAGTAATAATAACAAAGCACTTTTCACTTTTAAAAAGGATACTTCCAAAAATCAATAACAAAATTATTAGTGTCTTTATTTTCTGTCTTTTTGTGTGTTTTATTTCTTTGTTTTTGAGGTTTGAAGCTATACTTAATGAAATTTAGTCTTTTTTTATATCAGAGTGTAGTTTTGATTTAAGTGTCAAGAATTTGTAGAATTTTTAGATCAAAGAAAGCTGAATTAGGGGGGGTTAGACATTGCTGGACATGACCTCATGTAGTGATACCTGTGTGACAGTTAGCGCAAAATTTTTGGGGATTTATTTTTGGGTTTTGGCCTTTATTTAAGGGTTGCAGAATTAGTTATAATGGTGGCCTATCTAACCAGAAGAAGGAAACTTGGGCTGCTTGTCCTGTAGGCTCAAAAAGAAGAAAGTATGGGCTATGTAAAGACCAAGAGAGTGGGCTACCAAGAAGTCCAAAAGAAGGAACCTACACCATGAAGCTTAATTCAAGTGAGTGGGTTTCCAAGAAAAGGAAAAGAGAAACATTAATCACTTGAAAAAGGGAGGTTGGACAAAGAGTCTAAGAAGGAGTGGACGTGAGACAATAACAAAAGGGAGAGGCACCAAAACAAAGAAAGGATGTCCAGGTCAAAAGGGCAGGTCTTGGCTATAGTAAAAAGGGAAGATTTGTCCAGGTTTGTTTTCCAAGAGAGGTGGAACTTGGCTACAGCAACAAAAAAGAAGAAGAAGCAAGAACGTAGAACATCAAGAACAACATTAGCTAGGAGGATTTTTGTTATGTTAGGTAACTAAATTTTTATTTCTTAGTTTACGAAACCTAGTTATTGAACTATAAATATTGTGAGAGCCTTGGTATTTATTTGAATCAGTATATTCGTCAAGTATTAATTATTTTTCTGGGCTATTATTTGATTGTTTTATTTTACAACTAATGCGTAACTAATTTATGATTTTATTTCAATCAATTGCTAGAATAAGTAGGTTGACGTTTAATTCTTTTAATTAAAAGCAGCAACTAGGATTTTTGTCTACTACGTTAGGGACTTAATTCTAGAAAAAATAATTTTTTAGGCTAAATATACATCGTATATATGTTGTTTAGTTCGTCAATTTCTTGATTTGTAAAGCTATTGATTAACTAAATTTGAGATCATATCTTGGTTATTAATTAATAAGGATTAAGGTGAATACATTTTTCGGTTAACTAAATATAAGAGAAAATAGGTAAATAAAATTACTATGACGAATGCTTAATTAATAAATTGATTATTTTTAGTGTCAATAATCAATGCAAGTTCAATAACGAAGGAGTCTGTAAACCAAGATTTATTTCTATTAATTGTTAAATTCTCATTGTTTTGTTATTAGCTATTTTTCTTAATTTAGTATTTCATTTAAATTTTGTTTAATTCCCAACTTAAACCCCCCTTTTTATTGCGTAACTACTAATGTCTAAATTCCTCGTGGGAACGATCTCTACTTTCCACTACTACATTAATTAGTATTGTAGGAAGTTGGTTTCTTTTAATATTTGAGTCCAGGCGACAGTATTATCCAAACACTAAGATGCAATCAAGTTCAAGATAACAATTAAAATTGTTTCATACTTGACATCAATTGTTAAAAATATCTTAAGAATCTCAACTAATCAGAAACTCTATCAATGACTCCCCTAAATCCATGCAATTTAGATTTTCAATGAATCAAACTTTCAATGCAAAATATAAAATGCATGAGAAGGATCAATCATCATTTAACCACAAATACATTATTTCTTGACTTTAAAAAACTCATGGAAGAAATTATCGAAAATGTACTCAATTATGCAATTTAAATGAAGCTCCATGCTCTCCCTCAATATATGAATAATACTTAAAAATATCATAAGCTTTTTTAAAAATTAAAAGTCATGTCTAAGGGATCTTATCATAAAATGCATGAAGTTGAAATTTAAACCTTAAATGAATCTTGAAACCTTTTCTATCAAAGCATTACAAATTTTTAAATACTTATAAATAAACTAATTTATAGGGGCAAGTTATTATTAAAAAAACATCAAAGCTTTTTTTTTAAAAAACTTCTAAGCTCCTCCTCAATAAAAACAATTTTTCTAAAAAGAATAAGTGTTTAAAATACATGAGAGTGATTGAGAAGTCAAAAACTTGATTATTGAAAATATTCTCAAACCATGTCTTTAAAATACTTATAAATGCAAAAACAAATCATGCAATCCATTAAACATAAGAAGTACCTAAAATAAAGATTAATATATATATATATATATTTTAAGTATATAGAGATGGCATTTAAAAGGCTATTTAACCAATACAAACAAAAAGAAATCTAGAAGCTTAAATGTTATATTCATGCAGTACAATCAATATTTCTAACAGATTAATACTTAAATTTAATCAAACACAAAAAGTGATATACGAAAGTTATACGCAAACAACACAGAAGACAGGAATTAAAATCATTTACTTTGGATCATTTGGTTGACCGAACAACTGATATCGGTCGACCAAAGTCCCTACACACCGTATTTGGGCGGTCGAACTAATCCCATCGGTCGACCGATATACTTGTAAAAACACATTTGGTCAACCGAACTAACCCTATTGGTAGACCGATAGTCAACAGTATGTAAACAAACAAAATTCTCCAAATAATTAATTAACCACATTTTCAAGAATTCAATTAATCCGTTTATAATCTAAGTTGCAATAAATCAAAATATTGAGTAATAAAACTTAAATAAATTTTATTTTCAAAAATTCAATTATTTAATCAAACATTAAAAATATCAAATTGTATTTAAAATGAAGAACTATGCAATTTTAAGTTTAAGGCGTACCTCCGTTTTTTTAATTTATCATCAACTTTACTACTTGTAGGTTTTTACATCATTTGTTTAACAATATTGGTGATTTCTTTTAATTATTGAAGGTACCTACAACATAAATGTTTAATGGAATTTTGGTACCCATATCATCTTAGGTCCTTGATGGTTAGCTTTATATCTTTCTCGTCCATTCGACAAAATATTCACATTTAAAAGATTATAATAGAATTGTTGAACATTTACAAAATGACCATAGAAATGACAAGTTAATGGAGTAAGTAATTTATGAACATGTCTTGGTCTAAATCCACCAAAACTACTAAATTTATCATGATAATGAGGTCTTAAATTGTTCCTATATGCATGTCCAGATGTAAACATTTTTCTTTGATGAAAATTTGTCTAGAATATGCATGAGACACATTTGAAGGAAAATGATGACTATGGTGAACATTTATAGATGCATATATATGATTATGGGGAGTATACCTATATGCATCATTTTGATCATGTGCATTTACAAAGAAATTATGTTTATTTTTAGATACATGCACATTCTTTCTATATGATGGTCTCGATGCATACAAAAATGCATGATGATTCTTTCTATAATGAGAGCTAGATGATGAAGGCCTATAGGTGGTTTTAGTGGATTACCACAGTTCTTATTCTTCTAAGTTCTTTCCTTTAATAAATTTAGTCATGCTAGAAGAAGGACCATTATCACTCACATAATCTAAACCATGTCTATGATTTACAACCTTTTGACCATTCAACATGTTTTCTAACTTCTCATTCCCTTTAGGGAATTTAGCAAGTGAATCTTTAAAGGAATCTATCTCTATTTTAAGAGATGCATTTTCTTTTATTAGATCGTCATGAATAACATTACATTTTGATTCCAATTGTTTCTTCAATAAATTATTTTCTTCTATCAATTTTTACATCTTATAAACGATATCATTCTTTAATTCAAAATTTTTCATGAGTGTTTCATTTTCTAATTTACAATCATTAAGGCATTTTAAGGTTTCTTCAACATATTATACCAATTCTTCATAAGAATATTCACCATCACATGCATCATCATTATCATGGGATTTTGAACATGTAGCTATCATATCACTACAATTATTAATACTAGAATATACCTCTTCTTGCTCCACCAAGCATGCGTTGAATTCTTCGATAGGGATATCCAACTATACCTCTTCCTTACTAGATCCCAGTATCTCTTTATGGTTTATACCTTCATACAAATATTCTAATCTACACCATATAGCGTTAGCAGAAGTATATATTGAAACTTTATTAAGAATATTCTTATCTAAATCACAACATAAGATATTCAAAACTTGACTATTTAAAGACATTAGCTCTTTATCTTTTTTGTCCCATTCCTTTTCATTTTTCAGTACGAATTTCCTATTTACTAATTTTGTAGGGACTTGACGTTTTTACACAATTTTTAACCATAGATCTAAACTATTACCTTTTATGAACATTTCAATTCTCTTTCTCCAAATTAAAAAGTTTTGTCCACTAAACACGGGGGTATATGAGTATCTCTACAAAACAGTGTCATTCTATCTTTGTTCACTAATTCGTTAAAATTAAAGCAATGTGAGACCTACGTTCTGATACCAATTGTTGGCCTTATATGGAACCTAAGAGAAGGTGAATTAGGTTCTTAGAAATTCTTTCCAATATTATTAAACCTAAGTCTTTTTACCAATTTTAATTAAGTGCGGAAGCTAAACCATAATTTAATTATACAAATTAAATAACAACAATAAATTAAATAATTAAATTAAATGCATAAAATAAGAGAGAAAAGGAAGAACAGATACAATCAATTTATTCTGATTCGAAACAGTTCACTTGCCCTACATCCAGTCCCCAAAATCACTATTGAGATTTTGTTTTTATTGTAATCAACATAAATATAGAGTACACAAAACAATCCTTTTTCAAGGCTCAAGAATAACCTTTCACTCTACCTTTTCTAGGGCTTAGGAATAACCTCTTAACACTCATTTTTAAGGCTAAGGAATAACCTATCACTCCCTTTTCTAAAGCTAAAGGATAACCTCTTAACACACTTCTTTTCAAGGCTTAAGAATAACCCTTACAATAATTTTCTTATAAAGTACCCAACCACAAGTTCATCAAAAGCTCATATAAACTCAAGAACACTCAATAAAAAATATATAAACACTTTCTATACTTCTTGGATACATAAACAACACAAAAACACATCTATTTATACTCTTCCAAGGCCAAATAATCATTGCTCCAACGTTTTTCTCATTTAATAATATATCTGATGCAAATATGCCCGTTGTAAAGTTACTGTTGTGTATTCTTCATGTTCGGTTTATTGATAGGCATCAATTGGTTGACGGATCTTCTGAAATTGTCCATTCAGTCGACCGGTTCTAAGGTTCAATTGACTGATCTTCTTTCAGTCAATCGATGCTCTCTTCAATAAGTGTATTCGATTGATCGGTGTGCATTCGATCGACTAACCTCTTCAATTTCTTCATTTGGTCGACCGATCTATCTATTCGCTGGATCGAACTCTTCTAGATCAACACAACTTTGGCCCAAACTTAGTCCATTCAAAACAAACTTAACCCAATTCAATTCTTAACCTAATTCAACACAAACAAAACAATACTAATCAAATCTTAAAAAAATTTAAACAATTATACAAACTTAATACAATCAATTCATCCAATTTACCATATCATTACTAATATAAATTTATTCATTTATTCAACTTTTAACTAAAACATTATTTCATGACTTACTTATTCATCACATACAATCCAAATACTAAACAAACACACTAAACTCCAAAAATATATTAGTAAAAATACTTTTTCATCATCAAAACAAAGGTGGAATAGACCCTTCGTTCAACAAATATTACCATTGAAAATTTTTAACATTGCTAAGTTATCGTGGCACTTTCGTCAAGTTTGATCGATCAATTCACATAATTCAATTGACCGATATAACTTTGTCAACATTCGGTCGATCGATATACCTTTGGTCGATTTATCTCACTTCGTTCAATATTCGGTCAACTGATATACGTTACTCGTTTGACCGACTTTAGAGATTAAGATACTTCGGCCCAACTCGACCCAAAACAAACCAAATACAATCTAATTCTCATCTTAACCCAATCCAACACATTTGAACATAAACCAATCAATTTATACACTCAAATTCAATTAATCTTTATCATACATGATTTAACTCTTAAGTCATACATAATTAACCAAGTTACAAAATCATTAGTTGTAGTGATTTATTCATTTATTTAAACTTTACCAACTTAATCATCATACATACTCATGTAATACTATAGATGTATTCATTTATCCATCAAGAGGATTTCTATGTACGGCAAACACATATAATACCTCTTGATTATGCATCCTATATGCAAATACTAATCATGAATGCAATATGCATAGTTGAACCCTTTCAACACATGATAGGACCAAAAGAGGAATTACACAAATTCCCTCATAATAGCCTATCAAATTTTACTATTCAATCTTCAAATTCATTTCCATCACTCTTCTTCCATCAACTTGGTCTTTAACCACTTCATAATATTTAAGCAAGAGCTTCACATCTATGTACTTTAAGTCTTCACCAAACACTCTATAGCTTGTTTGCATCAAACCTATCTTACAAAAAAAAAAAAAAACGCCCTACAAACACATGAGTAAAAATACTTTGTCATCATAAAAATAAAGGTGAAACTAACGCTTGGTTTAATAATCTCCAACATTATTTAATCTAATGTTGAAGGATCTTTTATCCCTTTTACCCAGCAAGGAGGGAGTGGTTCAGGTAACAGTGAAGGTAAAAAAAAAAGAGAGGTCATTTATTAGGTTTTTTTAACTCCAAGAACAACTTCAAAAGTTCAACTTTCTATTCATATTGCCATGTAGATAAGGTAAGCAAGTGATCAAGTAAATATGGCTATAGTTAAATGGTGATATAATGCAGGTTTGTCAATCAATACTATTTAATCACATTATTATCAGCCTATAATAGATGTCATTGCCTCTTATAATATGGGATGTAAGACTTCTTCAATGCATGATTATAGAGGTAAACTTCTTGTCAAGTCTATTGCTGAGATGAGACATTATTTAAAAGAGAAAAGATGACTTGAGCTCCTTATGGATGTTCTATCATGTATGATGGTTAGACTAGTTAAAACGAGGAGAATTACATCAATTTATTTGTTTATTCTACCAAAGTGACCATATTTTTTAAGTTAGTTGATGTATCTGATTATTTGTTTCACCTTTTTGATGAAGTTATTAATGAAGTTGGGTATGATAACATTATTCAGTTTATTACTAACAATGATGTAGCTTACAAATCAGCTAGTAGGAAGCTACAGAGTATGTATAACTCTTTTTATTAGACTCTATATGATGCTTACTGTATTAACTTGATGTCGTAAGATTTCAGAAATAGTAAACAGTTTCCTATGATAACAGAAACTATACAGAAGGTAAAGAAGGTAACGAGAATTATTTATAACTGTACAAGGGTATTGAACTTGATAAGGAGGGAGTCTACAGGTGGGAGGAACTTATGTCACCTTAGAGTTACCAGATTTGCCATCAAATTTCTAACACTATAAAGTTTTATGGTGATGAAGAAGGAGTTGTGCTAGATTTTTACTAGTAATAGATGGT
>JAOXYD010076711.1:0-26106 GCA_028565735.1 Pinacopodium congolense
AATTTTGACCTTCAAACTCCAAGCTTTCCATATTGAATTCTTCTTGAAACATACCTATCTTTAAGATTAACATCATAGACTCAAACCATTAGTAATCAAACGTGTTTTGTTATCATTAAAACAAAGATTAGAACCTCCCTTGGTTCAACACTATGTATCAATAGTAGTGATTTTGGGGATGTAAGTGATCCTTCTGAAAATCATCATGGATACAAACATATTATTTTTTTATGTCTTTCTCAGATAGTTCGTAGCATTTAAAGTTCAGTACTTTGGTCATTAGACTACTCATTGCTTCAAGGAGTTACAAGGACATTGATTGTTTAAGTAAGGTTAAGGGATGGATCACTTCCATGTGTATCCTTTTTTTTTCTTAACTTAATTGATTTAGGATTTTATTAAGTAGGAGTATTAGAAAATTTCAAACAATTACCATGGATGGTATGATGTAAATTGAATCAAATTACCGCAGAGATCAAATTTTCAAATCCACTCAATAAAGGATAAAATCAAGACCAAGGAAGTTTAATGTTTAACAAGTTTATAAATATAATCTTTGTTGTATTTTTTTACTTGGTCATCTGAATACTTTAGGGGAATTTGTAGAATTTAGGGGCTCATCTTGCGATATGTTTAATATTTTTAATTTAATACTCAAATATTTTCAAATTTTAATAGAAATTAAACTTTTAATTTGAAAGAAAAGCATCTTAATCTTTAAAACAATTTTTGGAAATAGTGAAATGTGTTTAAGTCAAATTTTTATCAAAATAATGGGTTCAAAATTTTGGAAACTTAGAAAAATCTTGAAAAATGTTTTTAGGTGTACTAGTAAACCAACTTAGTATAGTGATCAACAATTCAAATATAGAAATTGATCAATGAAAGGTTTTTTTTTGTTGAAAAGGATAAATGAGTTAATGAAATAGAGAGGTTAAAGTTTAAGGTTTCAACCTCAATTATCATAACTAATACAAGATTAGATAAAGAATTAAAAGAATCAAGAATTTAAGCTTGAAAATAATGAGACATGAAGAGCTATTTACTGTATAACTATCCATTTTAGAGTAGAGCCAACTCTTAACACCAAGACCGTATACCATACAGCTAAGGCATGAAGTAAACCTAGATTAAAATAATAAACTAAAATTGTCCAATTTTCTTAAATAGTAGTCAAACCAATAGCTTATGCATTGTGATAAAAAGGCATGAAGTTCATCTAACACACATCTATTATTGTGAGAACTTGCAAAAGGATTCCATCATCAACCAGCAGCTTCCATCTAAGTTTGAGCATATCACCCAACTCAGTATAAAATCTAGCCTTAAGGATAAGTAAAAGAATTTCATGGTCAATCCAATAACTTCCACCTAATTTTGAGCATATTACTATAACTAATCTAAACTTGGTGTAAATAACACATCAAGCAGTAGCTCATTTACAAAAACATTGATAATTTAAAAATCCTTTGATTTCGCGACTTCCAAAGCAACTAGACAGTATTAGCTAAAGCTAGGATGTTGTGTAACAAAGTTTACCGATTGTAGATCATATGTTTAAAGACTAGCTACACCCAAAAACAAATGATTAATGGATTCTTGCTACTCATTATAAAAATAAAATTTTGAGGATACCTTGAGAAATCTGCAAACTCTATTAGCATTGTTAAGCCTATCATGCAAAGTTAGCCATAATATAACAAAAAATCAAGGAAAGTTTTATTTAAACCATACCAGCCTTTACACTTAATTTTGGGACAATGTACTTTTAGAATATCTTTGAAAGAGGAGTTATTGGAGCATCCAAATGAGTGTCTAAACCAAACAATCTTATCCTCTATGGAGGTGTTAAGATTGAAACCAAGTAGTTCCTCTTTAATTATAGAATTTGATAACTATATAATTACTAGCATATGCCTTGTCATAACAGAATTCAATTTATCATTAAAGGGAATTAGAGGCTTTAGGGACAAGAGTTCTAGACTTATTGGGGCCTTTTTAAGCTAATCACCATTCAATAAAAAACATGAGGCTCCATAATTAGGTTTGGTGAGCATAAATTTCTTGATGTAATCTCTCAATTTGAATAAATGGCATATTGTCCATGATGAATTTAATACAAAGATTTTGGGTGCATTAGACAACTAATATATAAGTGTAGTCAATCAATCTTTTTCAAAACTTAAATTTATTGACAATTAGTTTGTTTTGTCATATTGGTTAACACATTGATCAACCAATGTAGCATGTTAAATAATATGGCTAAAAAAGTATCGTTAGTTTTTATTCTAATATTGGTTGATAAATTGGTTAACTATTATATTATATTAATAATAAAATATGCCAATTTGGTCAACTAATGTCATTTTAACTAATTTTTGTAATGGCTAATTTTTTTTAATTTCTAGTTTCTTATTTAGATCAACTATTTTTTATTTCTAACTACATTTTAAAGCTACTATGGATATAAATACAAGTTTTAGATGTATGAATGACCATTAAGTACTAAAAGAACATGTTGTAAGAATTTTAAAGAAAATTTAGTCATTCATTCATTGATATTGAGTGGTTTTAGCCCTAAAGCATTTATGTGAGTAATTAAGATCATTTAAGTTGCAAAATTAACATAGGGGCTATTTTTCTTTTGGTCGATTGATTTAAGAAGGCTGGCAATTACTCTTAAGCATCAAGGAAGATTTCTATAAGCAAGATTGTTGTAAGGTGGTCTCTTTTCACAAAGTTAAAAAAAAAGAGTTTAGTGAAATTCCAAGAAGAATTAAAGAGCAGATATAGGTAAAGATTATTTATTAAACCATATTAAAATTGGTTTAAAACTTCTCTTCCCTACACACTATATACTTTATTCTTGATTGCATGATTGATCTTTAATTAAATTGACATTCTATATCATCATTATATTATATCTTTGTTAAATTGTATTTTTAAGTACAAAAAATTTTATTAATTTGTTAATATCCAATTCACCCCCTCTTAGGTATCATTAGGGATGACTAAGAGATTTTTGAGTTAATTTTATGTTAATTCTATTCTTAAAATTAATTTAGAAGAAAAAGAAAATGAATATGATGTCTACATGATTTCTTTTAGGTTTTGTTTATTCTAATCTCACTCATTCTTCTTCTTCTTCTTCTTCTTCTTCTTCTTCTTCTTCTTCTTTGCAGATGATTGGATCACAATCAATCATAAGGAATTGATAGCTTATAATTTTTAAACTCTATAGGCGTATAAACAGTGCATCATTTTAGTTGATCTTTTTAATTATAAATTGAAATGTAAATTTTGTTTTTTATTCTAAAATTTGTATATTTTGAAGATGAAGATTAATGAACTTCTCCATTTCAGTCTGATTTTTAGTTGTCATTGTTTTCGTTAAACAAGTAAAAGCACATAAACAAGTTAGTTACATTTGAGCTTTAATTTTTTTCTAAAATTATTCCCATAATTTTTGGTTATTCACTTCATTTAACTCAAGTGGTGTCTTTTTGAAGGATTAAACATTTAAATCCATAAAACTCATAAGACCTAATTTCAAAAGATAAAAATAACTAACTTAATATTGTTAAATTTACAAACATAGCTAAGCCTTCACAATCAAAATGGAAGAAAGTGGAAGGAAGAGAATGGTGATGAGGGCAATGAAGGGATTAAAAGGAAAAGAAGGAAAATTTTTAATTTTTTTTACATGTGTACACTCAGTTAAAGAACCCTCATGGTGTTATGGGGTCCATTAGTCGGATGAGAATGTTTTTATAATATTATGGTTCAATTTGAACATTTAAAAATGTTAAGGTCTAACCCAAATTTTGGTATAAACATTGGGGGTCCAAAAATGAATTCTTTGCCTAAAATTGAAAAATGAAAAATGAAAAATGAAAAAATCATATTATAATAATTTTATGCTTGACTAGGTTAATAATTCAATAATCTTCTTTAATTTAGTTTCATCTTTTTTATCTTTTAATTATACTTTATAAAATAAAATTTGCATAAGGGTAGTTTTAACTTTTCTTTATTTTAATTTAGTACTAAGCCTTATTTTATTGTGAATGATTTTCCTTCTTTATAAATTTAGGTTAATTTTAGGTAAATCTATATGAAAATAAGATAATATGATTTTGAAATTAAATTTGGAAAAAGAAAAGGGGTGAAAATAAAACAAAGAATAAGTGAGGAATTAAGTTTAATATAAGTAAGGTTTAATTTTGAAAATAAAAGAAAATAAGGGCTAAAATAAGTAAAAGTAAAGAAAACACACTAAACATGTAACAAATTACAACTACTATGACAATAAAAAGGAGAAGGAACCATAATGAAGAAGGATAGCTAGAGATGGGCAATGATTCATAAAGAGAGAATAGCTATAACAATCATGAAATAGAGTCTAGCAACTTTAGCATAATAGAGCTTTGGCACAAGATTATGGATCTTTTAATCATATTGCCTTATTATTAGTGAAGAAAATGGGACCCGTACATGACTTTCTATCATTGGATGAAAATTTTTCAAGCTATAAAGTGTGCATATTAAATAAATTAGACCATCTCTCTCACATACATCTTATATAGAAATAAAGAGGCTATAACTAATAGATAGCATTCTTAGTAGAACTTATATTTAACCATCATTAAATACTGGTGAATATCTTATTCTCATTATCCGTAATGTGTTGGATTTATTTTATAAAGTTCAAGTTGAATGTTCTAAGAGTATTTTGGAGATATAATATTTAGATTGAGAAGAGTGTTTTCATTATTCAAGTTTTGATATTAGAAAATGGAAAGGATTAGAAATTTTTAATTATTTATATGAAAATTTTGGAATTTAATGAGGTGAGTGAGAGGAAGAATAGGGAAATTATAGAGATGATCTGTTGCATGTTCAATGAGAAAGGGTTTCCTAAAATCCTATGGGTAGAAGTTATGAATGTAGTTGTAAATAATTTAATGCTCCTAAGGAAGTAAAGGGGGGGGGGGGACTATTTTTAAAGCATATATGGTTTATAATCTTTCCTACTTAACACAAAAGTATTTGGTAGTGTCTACTTTACACATGTGATTCAAGTAAAAATAGATAAGTTTGATAAGAGTTTACTAACTAAAAAAACATGTCCAAGTCTTTTAAAATGTATTAGGCATATATTTGAAGGATTCTAGTAATTGGAGATGCCTACTTTATGGAAGAAGAAAATTAATGATGGGATGGATAAGAAGGATTGAAGATCGGATGGACAAGAAAGAATGAAGATTAAAAACATTCTATTAATGTAAGAGTACGAAGTTGATGGACCTATTATTAGGGGAACTAGGTTACACTTTAATGTCAATCAAAGATATAATATTGTAATGTTTGAGCCATTAGATTCTAATAAAGTTAAAATTTATCCAAAATGGATAGTTATATTGTAGGAGGAGTTAATTATGAATGATAAAAATGAAACATGGGAGTTAATTGTGAGGCCTCAATCTTGAAAACTTATCAAAGTCAAATGGGATTTGTGAATCAAACCAGAGCATTGTTCCACCAATAAACACAAGGCCAGAATTATACTAAAGAGGTTTGTTTAAGTGGATAGAGTTATTTTTTAAAGACATTTGCTCTTATTGAATGACTTGATGTCTTTATAAATATAAAGCAATGCTTTGCTTATCAAGGCATTTAAATAAGGAACTCAAATAGTGCTAAGGAAAGATAAAATAAGGGATCCACATTTGTGGGAGAAAATATGTTAAGAAAGTATCTATAAAAAAAATTCAAATGGAGAAGCAAGTTAATAAGTACTATTATGAATAAAAAAGGAGAAACTTTATACCAAGGATGACAAAAATAAATTTAATGAATAAATTTACAAAAATATTATGACTGTTTAATGTATTATATAGTGTCAAGTAAATGAGAAAATTAAGCCAATAGAGACATTGTGAAGCAAAGTGAAGTGTCTAGTGATTATTGAAGGAAAAAAGAAAGAAATTTAACCAATTTCTAAGTTTTAAAACCATTTAAGTGAAGAACAAGCCAATTTTATCAAGATTAAGGGTTGATTTTTTCTTGATTCAAAACTTATGGGATATTTTTTCTTGGTATTCTTTTTTCGAATCTCTTTCATGGATAAATCAAATGTGGCTTGTGCCAAGTTTTCAAGTGAAAATTACTTTGCTTGGGAATTTCAATTCTAGATTTATGTATAAGGGAAATAATTATGGTAGCATACTAACGTCACCAATACTAAGTCTACAAATTCAATTAAGGCAGCTGAATAGGCAGCTAAATATGCTAGAGTCAAGAGCTAGTTAGTGCAAACTGTATAACCTACTATTGCTGTCAATCTATGACATTATAAGACAACCAAAGGTATGTGGGATTATTTCAAGAAAGTTTGACTATAAAAACTCATCTAGGCATTTTTAGTATGATCTTTTTAATTATAAGCAAGGGGATCTATTTATTTAGGAATATTATCTTGATTTTATCATGATATGCACTGAATATACAAAAATTATGTATGCTTCTATTTTTGCAACCTCTTTAGAAGAGGGCCAGGCTCTTCACTAGATTAGTCAGAGGGATTAATTCTTAATGAAACTCTGACCTGAATTTGAATCTATTCATGCTAATTTTTTTCAACAAAGTCCTTCTCCATCATTAGATATCTATTTGAATGAAATTCTTAGAGAGGAGCAACGCCAATTAACTCAGGCTACTTTGGAAAAACAAAGGAGTTCCTTTAATGTTCTCAATGTTGCCTATTTGGCTCAAGGAAAATAGCGAGTTAATGTTATAGTTTCAAAACTTTTGGCCATATTACAAATCACTATTCTAAAAAATTATGTAATTACTGTAAGATTAAAGGACATATTATTTCATAATGTTGTAAACGTCCTCAAAATCACAATCCTTATGCTTTTCATACTTCTTCTGTTAATGATGTGACTGATTGTCTTGTTGTTATTGGTGCTCTTGCTTCTCCACAACCATCAGCCCCATCTATTACTCAAGAGAATATTTAATAGATGATTATTTCAGCTCTCTCTACTCTTGGCTTTATTGGTAAAAATACATCTCTATTTAAAACTTGGCTTTTTGACTTGACAGCTTTGAATCACATGACTCCTTCTTTTGATAATATTATTAATATAAAAAAATACGATGGAAATTTACAAATTGAGACTTCTAATGGGAATCATCTTCTCATCACTACTATTGGTGATATTTCTTCTTCTCCATCAATGAAACATGTTTTTTTTTGTCTCTGTTGATTTATCTACTAATTTACTTTCTATTGGATGAAACATTGAAAATTTGCAAAGCTATTTTTTCTCCTTCTGGTTACGTTGTCTATGAGCTGGTGTCAAGGAAGATAGTAGCGAAGGGACCTAAATAGGGTAGTCTCTTTCCTCTTTATTTTAATGAACCAACCAAGCCTATGAGGGTAGTTTCTTTGTTTGGTAATTCTGTTCAAGATGACTAAAAATTATGGCATACTAAGTTAGGTCATCCTAATAATAGAACTCTTCCATCCATGTTAAAATCTAGAGTTCTCAATAATAAAATTCCTTTTTCTTATAAAGATGTCACCTTCGAATGTTCTAGTTGCAAAATGGGAAAAAGCAAAAATCTTCCTTTCCCATCCCATGAAAAACATTCATCTCATTATTTTGATTTAGTACATAGTGATGTAAGGGGATTTCACCAGCCATATCTCATGTCCATTATAAGTACTTTGTGACCTTTATTTATGACCACAATCATTTTATTTGGATATTTTTTTTGCAATGTAAATCTAAAGCTTTTTTTTGCTCTTCAAAAATTTTTAGCATTAATTGAAAGCCAACTTTATAAATATATCAAAATCTTTAATTTTGATTATGCAGGGTAATACATTTCCATAAAATTTTGATATTTTCCTTAAAAAAAGGCATTATTTCTCAACAAAGCTGTCAATATACACTAAAGCAGAATAGAGTGGCTGAGAGAAAAAATAGTCACCTTCATAATATGGTGCATTCCTTATTGAATCCTCTGTTCCATCATAATTTTGGGTTGAGGCTATGTCCACAGCTATCCATTTATTTCGTTACCTACTCTTAAGCATCAATCCCCATATTTTCATCTTTATTTCCAACTCTCTAAATATACTCATTTACACTTGTTTGGTTGTGTCTATTTTGTTCTTCTTCCTCCTCATGGATGAACTAAGCTCTTTGCTCAATCTGTTAGATATGCTTTTCTTGGTTATGTACCACACTAAAAAGGCTATATGTGTTATGATCCTATCACTGAAAGAGTTTAAATATCTCGAAATGCAATATTCCTTGAAAAATAATATTTTTCCCTTTTTATGGTTCTACACCTAACTTCTCCTCTCACTCTCTTCTGACTTCCTCTGAGGAGGAGTCCAATCCCTATGATGTTGTCCCTCCCTCTTCTATTACACGATTTAGGCCTGGCGTTACGTATGCAAAAAGAAGAAGGGACGACGACTATTTTGAAGGACCTCGTCAAGCGTATTCACTACCACCAGCATCTGACATAGAGCTTACCACACTTTGATGGTCTACCTAAATTTCCCATCCTCTTAATAGATATGTCTACTCTCTTGAGAGATTTGGTATTTGTACATCTTTCGCTTCATCACTAGCCTTTATTATTCTTACTTATTACTCACAAGCTGTAAAACATGATTTTTGGAAACAAGTTATGGAAGAGGAACTAGATGCATTGCAATAAAAAAATACTTGGGATATTGTATCATGCCTATAATCTATCACTCCCATTGGCTATAAGTGGGTGCTTTCTGTCAAACTTAAATCTAATGGATTTTTGGATTGATATAAGACTCGACTAGTGGCCCTTAGAAACTATTAAGAATACGGGATAAATTATGAGGAAACATTTGCTTCAGTTGTAAAGATGACTACTATTCGAATAATTTTGGTTGATGCAGCTTATCAAGATTGGCCTATACATCAAATGGATGTTAAAAATGAATTTCTTCATGGGGATCTTAAAGAAACAATTTACATGCATCCTCCCCTAAGATTGACTACTTCTATTACTATAGATGTTTGTCACTTGAAGAACTCATTATAAGGGCTAAAGCAAGCCCCTCGTGCTTGGTTTGAGAAATTTTGACTGACACTTCTTCAGCTTTGTTTTGTGCAAAGCTAGTATGATCCCTCTTTATTTTTATGGAAGACTTCTCAAGATATTTTCCTTTTACTTGCTTATATGGATTATATCATTATTACTAGTATTGACATTAGTAAGATTCTGCAACTTAAAGCCTCTCTTCATACTTCATTTCATATGCAAGAACCTAGCTCTCTTGCTTATTTTTTGGGACTTGAGATATACAAAAGTAACAAAGGAATCTTTTTCAATCAGCAAAAATATCTTAGTGACATCATTGGTTTAGCAGGCTTACAAGATTCTACTCTAGTTGATACTCCTATAGAAGTCAATGCAAAATATCGACGAGATGAAGGTGATATCATTCACGATCTAACATTATACTGGCGACTAGTTGGAAGTTTAAATTATTTAACTATTATTTGACCAAATATATTATTTGCAGTCAATTTATTAAGTCAATTTATGGCTTCACCTCAACATTTACATATGGTTTTTGTCAAGAGAATTATCTGCTATCTTCTTAGTACTCCTGCTTATGGGCTCTTTTTTTATTCTGATTCTTGTCTTCACCTTGCTACCTATAATGATGCTGATTGGGCTTATTGCCCTGATATGTGACATTCCACTACAGGGTAGGTGGTTTGTTTATCTAGGCAATGCCTTGATTTCTTAGAAGTGTAAAAAACAAGAAAGAGTTTCTAAGTCTTCAACTGAAGCTAAATATCATGCTATGTCAGCCACTTGTTTTGAAATTACTTGGTTACGTGGTTTACTTTTTGAGTTGGGTTATCCGCAATCTAGTCCTTCTCCTCTACATGCTAACAATACAAGTGTTATTTAAATTCTAGCAAATCCTATATTTTATGAGCATAAGAAACACATTGAGGTGGAATTCCATTCAATCCATCAAGTGTTTGACAATGGTTTTATTACTCTTCCTCACATCTCTACAGATTGTCACATTACTGGTATTCTCACTAAACCTCTCACCCATGCTCAAAATCAATTCTTTATTAGCAAATTGATTCTAGTTGTTTCACCAGCATCAATTTGAGGGCAATGTCAATGATAGCTTTCTATATTCTATAATATCACTATATTATTGTTAATGATAGTTATTTGGATTTTAGAGTATCACTATAATATTCTTTGTAATTACATACTATCTTTATATTAGAATATTCCATGGTAATTAACTATAATTATGGGATCTGATAAATTTTACAGATTCTATATATTGAAGGCAGAGCCCATATATTTAGGAATTCAAAGCTTTACACAAAATCCTATTTTGTGTTTTTTAGTTTTTTTATTAATCCTTTAAACAACTTATTAAGACTTTTAAAATTATTTGATTTAAGTTTTATCAAAGAAGTATGTTTTCTCTTTGAAATAGCTTGAAAAGTTTTAAATGGCCAAGTTAGGAAGATTTAGATTAACCTATATGAGAGGTAGATTGACCAAAGCTACGATTTTGATTGATCAATGTTAGATCTCCATCTATCAAACCCTTCATCAAAAATTTTAAAGAATGCTCAATTTCTAGTTTTCAACTTTCTAGTGGACTATTGGGAACTTTTTATGTCCAAAGGAAGTGGCTAATAGATGATTTTAAATCGATTGATGTAAAAATTAGGATTAAAATCATGGTTGGTCCCTATGGTTTCACAAACTATCATTTTAGTCCCTTTGATTTCAAAACTATCATTTTAGGCCCTGTGGTTTCATTTTTTTTACCAACCAGTCCTCTATTAATTTTTTTATCTTACTAATGTGGCTGACATGTAATCAGTTGACATGGCACCTTACTGTACAAAACGATGTCATTTTCCTCAATGAAGAAAACGACATCGTTTAATCAAAGAGAGAGCAATGATTATTTATTGAATGAGAAAACGACGTCATTTCTTTCTTACAAAACATTGTTGTTTTGGAGAACCTTTAATTTTGTTTCATTATACTCTTACATGTGCGTCTCCTTTAGGTATTCATTTGTCCTGTTCTTCTCTCCTCCAGTCACCATCTTCCTGCCATTGTGATTTGTTTCTACCTTATACCTTCCTCTATTTGGTATGCCTATTTTTGTTGTGTGTGCTTTCTTCTGGTTCCATTACAAGGTTTTCCCTAAATCTCCAAATAAGTGAATCCCATTGAAATCTGAAATGTATCAATGAATAGTATAATGAGCTTGGTGTTGGCTTATCTATACATGTGTGTGATTGCCTCATGTTAAGTATGTTTTTTTCACTTCTCCATTTCTATTTGGAGCTATTTTGAAAATTTTCTTTCCAACTTTATTTATGTGCAAATCTTCATGTTTGATATTTTTGAATATCAAAGTATGTAGCAACAAAATCACTATGGTGTACATTCTCCATTTAGGCATTTTACATTTTTATATTGAGTTTTGCATTTGAGTGGCATTAAAATGCAATCGCATGTGCCCAATATCCTAAAAGACTAAAATGCAATTACACTGTCAAAATGATTTGTTTATTGAGGCATTAAATTGAACAAATATGAGTTATTGTAGTATGTTTAAAGCCTTTCTCATGTCACCATTGCTAAGCCGTACAAGTTTATTTATTCTCCCTTTTCTCTTTCGACCTTTGTTGCTGGTGTCAAGTTGATGATATATATTTTTTCACAGGGGTGGTGGTTTTATATTGTTGGAGAACTTGTTGTTTTTTGCTAGGAATTTCTCGGTATGCCATCTTATAGAATCCTTTTCAATTCTTCATGTTTTAATACTTTTAGAGGTCCTCTATTTGACAATAAAAAATAAAGGTGGAAAGAGAAAAGGTAAAACAATTAGAAATTAGATATCTAATTGCAAGACAAATTTTGCATTACTTAGTTCAGTTAATGAAAGTTTTTTTGGTTCTTGTTTTATTAAAGATGGTTGTCCTAAAGATATGGGACAGGGGAATAATCTATTAGTTGTCTATTTTTGATTATTTATGTACTTCGGTCATTGCTCTTCATTTTCCTTGTCACAGTTGTATCCTGCTACACATAATTTACAATGTTGTCCTAATCGGTTTCATAATTATGCTATTTTCTACATTAGTTAAGATTACCTTATATCTTACGTTCCAACGCAGGCATCCTTACAGGATCTTCTTTAAAAATGAAAAGATGATCGATCAGTGTAGGAATATCCCTTTACTATTGCAACTATGAATATCATGTTCATCCTAAATTTTATGATTAATTATATTGAGTTTCCTTCATGTTATCTTTCCCAATAGTCCTTTAATGGTTCTTTTTTTAGTTATATTTTTCATATATTTCCACTTGTAGGTTATCTTCCATTTAACTTATGTTTGTAGCAACATATGTATCTTGATGCTTTAGTTATCTTTATCTTGATGCTTTGATGACAAATTTCATGTTTTATTTACAACTTGCAATAATTTGACTTACTATTATAAATTGATTAATATTGTTAATTGCAGTTTATATTCCAATTGAGATGGATGAGGGTTCAAATAACTCATCATACAATAATGAAGAGTCTTTGAGTATAAATGACTTGGCATATTCTTGTGAGAACGTGATAGATAAGCTATTTGACAGTGCAAGTGAAGATGTTACATACATCATGCATGGATTTAGTGTTGATGGAAACCGTATTGAGTTAGGATAACCCGAATTGGAAGTTGATGATGATGATGATAGCGGTAGCCTAAATGGGAGTATTGATGTGGAGAGGAAGAATCCTAAACACCCTCATTTCATTGCATCTCATGCAGTGGATTCTTAAATTTAACTTAAACAAGGGATGATATTTGATTGAATGGATACATTTAAAATGACATTGAAGAACTATTATTTATAAGAAGGTTTTGACTTTGTATACAAAAAGAATGACAAGAAAAGGGTAACTGTAGAATGTAATAAGGCATGTGGATAGAGGATCCATGCTAGTGTTACTCAAAGTGGAGAAGCTTTGCAAATTAAGACATTCTATGACATTTATAACTATGGTAGAGTGTTTGATAATAAGAAGTTAGATTATAAATATATTACTAGGAAGTATGTGTCATACTTTAAATATTGCCTAAGTTGGGATGTTTCTAGATTAAAGGGAGTAGTTTTGAGAGATCTTCAACAAAATATTTCTGATATTAAAAGCATTCAGAGCCAAATGATATGATTTATAAATGGTACTTAGAGATGAAGGAGTAAAGTATGATAAATTAAGAGGATATTTTTTGGTTATCATGGAGCACAATAATGGCAGTTCATTACACATTAGAACTCTGAATGGTTTTTTTTACTCTTTCTACATTTGTATAGAGCAAGTGAAATCTGGTTTTGTCAATTCTTGTAGACCTATCATATGCGTAGATGGTTGTCATTTGAAGACTTAATATGGTGGAAAATTGTTAACAACAATAGGAAGATATCCGAATGATAATATTTACTCACTAGCATGGGTAGTAGTAAGAGCGAAGAACAAAGAAGCATGGAAAAGGTTTCTTAAAAACCTACTAGATGACATTGGTAGTGATAACTTATGGGTATTTATGTGTGACTGACAAAAGGTAATCTTGTTATCATTATTTAAATTTTGGCTTACTAATTTTTACAATGTAATCAACTTATTAATCTTGTTAACTATGAATAGGATCTTGAACAACTTTTTAAAGATGAATTAAAGCAATATGATCATCGATATTGCCTTAGGCATTTATGGGTAAACATATGAAGGCAATGCAAGGTATTTATTGTGATCAAGGATTAGAAGTGGAATATCGCTTTTGTTTGTACAAGGGGAGGGTTTGAAAGAAATATGGCTAAACTTGAATGTATGCATAAGGAAGCACATGATTGGCTAGATAAGATTCCTAAGAAGAGGTGTTGTAGGCATACATTTGACAGAAGATGTATGAGTGATATTTTATCTAACAACACAGTAGAGTGTTTAAATGTTTTGCTTAAGAATTCCAGGGACAAACCTATTTTAACTTACTTGGAAATCATTCTAAGGGAAATAATGAAGAAATTCGACCTTAAAAAGGAAGAAATGGCTGCTTATAATGGTGACATATGTCCAAACATACTAAAGAAGATTAAGAAGAATAACAAGGAGGCAACCAACTACTTAGATCACTTTGTAGGTAACGATAAATTTGAGATTGAGCACCACACAAATGATCCTAATGTAGTTAATCTCATAATAAGGGAGTGCATATGTGGAAAATGGGAATTGATTGGTATTCCTTGTAGTCATTCAATTTCAACTATTATGTTATATAGAGGGAATCCAAAAGCATATGTTCATCCATACTATTCTAAGGATGCGTACTTGAAAAGTTATTGGAAAACTCTAAAACTAGTTCCTGGTGAGCAGTTTTAGCCAATTATTGGAGAACAGCATGGTTAATTTATAAACCCTCCTACATATAAGAAGAGAACAGGAAAACCAAAAAAGAAAAGAGTTAGAGAACTTATGGAGGGTAAGGCAGGTCAAATTTTGACAAGAATTGGGGGCTTTATCAATTACAATAAATCTAAGAAGGTTTAGGCATAATTCAAGAGCATGCAATGCGATTATACCATAGATAGATAGCTTGAGTACATCACAGACAATCAACGTGACTACATCATAGGTAAATAATATATATACATAACAGATGGTAACTATCCTTTCTCAAAATATTACAAGAACTAACAAGGCAAGTTTACAATAAAAAAAAGTACTGACATAATTTTGTACACCTTGCAGGGACAATTGTCATCTCAACAAAATATTGCCATTGATGTTATGATTGACAAAGGAAAGAAGCCTATTAATGAAAACATGGTTCAAATGAAGAAGAATGAAAGAAAAACCAAGTTTGATACTTTTGGACCTAGTGACAAATTGCCCACTTGGTGTTATTAGTTTGTATATTTTGTGGTTTTATGTTAACCACATTTTGGAAAATAGTGTATTTTGTATTTTAAATTTTGATCAAATTATGGAAAACAATCTATTTTGTATTTAAATGTTTATCACGTTATGGAAAAAAATTGCATATGTAACATTCCATCATTTTTTAACTTAATATATATGGAATGCTATTAACTTCTCTTTCCTGTGTTTGTCTATTTAACTTGATTATTATGATTATGATTTCATCTATTCAATAATAACATTTGCATCATAATGAAATCAACTTTAAAGTTATCTAAAAAAAGAGTAATCGATTCAACTTTCAATTTATCAAAAAAAAATAATTTATTATTTAATAAAATGTATATTACAACAATTACATCTATATATATTGCAACATAAATACATATGTTGTTACTTTATCAATATAAAAATATTTTCAGTATACATTGACCCTACAACATGACTATAGGCTTGATCCTTTTCTTCTCTATAACCTTGAAATGGTTGAAATGTTTCATAACAATTAGACTTGAAATAGACCTATCATCAAGTATTTTATTGTTTTATGTAACCTTCTCAAAATCAGCATCGCCAACATCTTCATCAATGCTCAAACCAAGTTTCAGAACTTTGTGTGTCTTATTACCAAAGGTGTTGGGGTCATCAAGGCTAAATCCATAGGTAATCAAGGCCAATTTCCATGGTTTTCTTTCTTAAAATATAGCCAGCCATGCTGCTGTCCCTTAAAGTTTGAGCCTTCATAATTCTCTTTATGTTGATTAATGTTAGTATACTTACCTTGTTCCTTAACAGTTACACTCTTATAGATGAAGCTAAATAGTCTGAGTTTGCTAATAGTTCAGAAATAAACCTATAGAAGCCAAACCATCCATGGAAATAACTAAAAAACACCAATATGCAGCAACACAAACATGGGTAATTATTAAAAGAAATGGAAAACCAACCTTCAAACATTGAGCCTTCATAATTCTCTCCAGGTTGCTTGTTGTTAATATACTTACCTCATTCCTTATTAGCTACACTCTTACAGATGAAGCTAAATGGTCTGAGTTTGTTGATAATTCAGAAAAAAAAAATCCATGAAAGCCAAATAAGCCAGGAAAATAACTAAAAAACACTAAAATACAGCCACACTAACATGGATAAGTATCAAAAGAAATGGAAAACCAACCTACAAATGTTGAGCATTTATAATTCTTTCCATGTTGATTGTTTCTAGTATACTTACCTTGTTCCTTATCAACTACAATCTTATAGATGAAGCTAAATGGTCTGAGTTTGCTGACAATTGGAAGTCAAACTAGCCATGGAAATAACTGAAAAAACCAATATACAGTAATAAAAACATAGGTAATTATCAAAAGAAATGGAAAAACAACTTGTAGACAGTGAGCCTACAAACTTTTCAAGAAACCTGGTAATTATCATGAAATAATTCTGCCTAGTAAAAGGATGACTCTTTAGCATGGACATTGTCTTATAGAGTAAAATATTGCCCAAGTTTCATTGAACTTTACCTATGAAGCAGGTAATAAAATCAAAAAATAATTAAATGTACCTATATAAGGATATCACCATCTTCCAATTACAGAACACAGGAAATACAAGTACTTAGAATAACTCTTATTAGAAATAAACAAAAAAGTATAACCATAAATTAACAATGACCAACATTATGGCATAAAAAACTTACCATATCATTCAAGACAGATTCCCTAAACACTAATGCATAAAGGTTTATGTCTGTGCCAAGTTCCTTCAATTATATATTACATTAAAGTGAATGGAATGACAGACTAAGAAATTTTCATCATACATGTTAGACTTATAGCTGTCATTTCAAATTGAGTAATAATTGGATCCTTCTTTCCTTTTCTATCCACGTAGAATCTCTTAGCATATATTGAATATTGATTCCTTTTTTCTTTTTCATTATTCATTGTGTTTTCAGACATTAAAACGCTATGACAAATAAAACTATACCAATAAAACAACAAATAGTGAGTCAAGGTTTGAAGAAAAAAAATAGAAACCTATCATTCATATAGTAGCACAACATAGACACTTTAAACACCCACTTTTCAATTGTCATCCAACAAAACAACCATAATAGTTATTGACTAAACAAAGAATTGAAAAAAAGAAACACAATCTTAATTTCCATTTACCCATAAGTCATAAACATCTTTTAATCACAATGGTTAATGACTGAAAACCTATTATATACCATAGGAAATGCATCTTTGAATCACAAACATCAAAGCCACAGTAGAATGAAATCAAGAAAATCATGAAACAGTCAAGCCAACAACAACAACAACAAAAATTTTCAATGTTCCAAGTACTTATCAAAAAACCAAGCATAAAAAAAGAAAGGATCTTAATGAGTTAGTGAACAGAGAGTGTTGCACTATAAGGATTAACAACAATATCAAAAACTTTAAGAGAGGGAAACATAGAGAGAGTAAGCATTCTAAACCCAGAACTTCTGCCGAGTAAATGACACACCTGAAACCCTATAAAATATAACAAAACATCATTCAAATCATATTCATTCCACTGATCTAGCATAAACTAGTAGCATTAACCAAACCCACACATACAAAAATAGAAGCAAATCTACAGAAATATCTTCTATACCCATAATCTGATTTGGCCACCATGACTCATACCTATTATATGTGAAAAGGCAAAGGCCAACAAAGACGATGATGGGGTGAATAAAGAGATAAGAAGGTCAATTATAAGATAGGGAGAGACAACAATGAGGAAGGATTGAAATAGGAAGGGATAGAATAAAGGAAGAAGATGGCGGTTAATTCGTTAGGACAAAACATCATCATTTTTTTTTCTTAATGAAGAAAACAACATCATTTTGTACAAAATTAAACATAGCAACTGCTTTCACAATCATATAAAACATCTTCATTTTCTTCATTGAGAAAAATAGTGTCGTTTTCTATAATAAGACACTATATAAACTAAATACATTTTAGCCACGTTAATAAGAAAAAAAATGTCATGAGCCACGTCAGTAGAAATTAATGAAGGACTGGTTGGTGAAAAAAAATTGAAACCACAGGGACTAAAATGGTGGTTTTGAAACCACAAGGACTAAAATGATAGTTTGTGAAACCACGGGGACCTACCATGATTTTAACCCTAAAACTTAAAAGCTACACATGTTACTTTTTACTTAGATAAAGTTGGAGGTGTCACTGAGTAGCTTAAATCGAGTCAAATTGTTTTTGGTCAACTAAATAAATTCGAAAACTAGTCATTTTCATGACTAGATTGAGACAATAGCTATAAGTAAATGGAATTTGGATTGTTAAACATATTTATGATATTTTAATGATCGAAGAACAAAATTAATAGATATTGTTAAGCATTCAAAATATTTACATCCATTAGGAATTGAATTTAAGCCCTTGAACATTAAAGTGATCACAAAAGGGATTTTTTATATTATAATCTTAATTAAAAACTACTCTTAGAATAATTTGGATTTAAGTATAACTTATGGTTCCTCATCACCATTAAGAAAGAACTGCAAAGGCTTACTTTTACTAGGTACAAAGAAATTTTTTTTATCAAGGTTCTTATTCACCTACTTAAAAGAAGAAGATGTTGAAATCTCAAGTAAGACTAGATAATAGATATAGGTAGGTTTATTTATTGAAACTATTATAAAAATAGGCTTCCAATCTCTTTTCTTTACTCTTGTTATTACTTGTTTATATGATTGGCACATTGTAATGGTGATTGTCTTTCTTCAAAATTATCACCCTCATTCATTTATTAAGCAATTAGTTTATCAATTTGTAAAAATATTTAAAATATACAATAATCTAGTTAACTTGCATGCCACTTAAGACCAATATGTGCGCTCTCATGAAATTTTAAAAAATAAATGAAGCTAAATTATTACTACAGGTGTAATTATAAAGCAAACATCATATTGAAAGTCAGTTGTAAAGAAAAAACTATATTATAGAAATTCTTGATTGGTCTATATAAATCAAGCACTATGTTAAGGAAAATTTTGATTGGCTTGCATATGGATCAAGAAGAAAACACTAAATTGTTTGTTAAGAATTAACCAATATATATATATATATATATTTGGAAATTAAATAAATTTGTATCAAATGGAAAAAAGGTGCAGGGAGCTACATCAATAGTAATAGAAAGTTACCACAATGAAAAGACAAGGAATTGACAAACCAAAAATGTCTTGAGTACTAGGGACCTTACTACATTAACAAGCTTGGTTAGTATAATTGGCAAGAGCTAAACTGAGCCAAATATGGTCTCATAAGCAGAGGTGGAGCTAGATGACATTCCAAACTTTCTAGAGGTTGTGAAAGAGATCCAAGTAAGCTAATCTTATCATGATCATTCCCTTATCATTCTCAAAAGAATTATGGACCATGTCTAGTTCATCCAACCTGGTATTTTTTAATAATGTTTTATTTCTTTCCCTTCATACTGTATCGATGCTGCGTCCTTACCCAAACTTGAGGGCAATATAATTAGATTTTTTGAGTGGGAAATTCATTTGAATATTTTCTCCCAACCTTGTGCCTAGCAACAGCTAGAGATTAGAAACTACAACCTACACCATAGCTATTTAGTATAGCTTCAATCTGAATAAAGTTGGTTTAAGACAAAATCATTAGGTACTTAGGGCTGAGTAGACTAAATTTGAAAATTAACAAGTTAACCACTATGTTTAGATGATTTTATTATATATATATTTAATAAATTAGATTTCAAAGATAATGAATTGAGATCATCGTAGGTTATATAAGAAGTTGTAGTTATCATATACATGAAAATTATTGATTTAATAAAGTGAGGCATAGTTTTTCTCTCTCTTTTTGCGTTTATTTCAACTGAACAATACTTTTTACAGCAAAAAAAAAATGCAATAGAGAAATATAGATCATGAAAATAGAGAAAATAAATATGGAAGAAATTGGCCATTTATTTTAAATGATTTATTATCAAGTTTTTGAAATAAATCTTGATAGATTACCTCATAATAACTAACTCCAATCAATAACATTTTTTCTATAATTTCACTTTAAAATATGCAAGATTGAAGCTCCAAAATAGCACGGTGAATCTTAAAGTTCTGTAAGGATAATTAACGAGGTTTAATCAATGCAAAGGGACAGACTCATCAGGTGCTTATAATGAAAATTTAACTTCATAGGAAGAGGTTGATTCTCATGCAAATAATGATATTGGCACTCAACCTCACTATTTGTGGCTGTCATAGATAGTGTGGTTATGTTATTTAAGGTAAGTTATTAGTTAGAAAATCATACGATGGCTTTTAGCCCTAGTTTATTCAAATTAGAGAGTCTGTCCCTTTGCATTGATTGAACCTCGTTAATTGTCCTTACAAAAATAATAATAATGTTACTATGCATTTAGTTCAGTACTGTCTACTATCTAAAACACTGAAAATGCTCTATCCTACCCTAGCTATGTTATCTAGAGTCAATTTTCGCTTGTTCATTTTCAAAATAAGAATTTATTATGAATAGGTGCACGTAATTGATATCTTTTCATTTATTTGCAGTCAAAAAAATGAAAATTTCAATAGAAACTTATATCTTTTAACTAGTTTTTATGATGCATATTTTTATTTTTTAAAAGAATATTATTGTTAGTTTATGTCTTACAATTGATTAGTTGGATGTAAATTTGTAATATTTTTTTTATAAAAGTATTTTATCTTATGTATATTTGTTTAATTAATTATTGTATAAAATAAAGTTTATAGAATAAATATATTTCACAAATAAAATTATGATAGAGATCATAAGTATAATATTCATATTATAATTAAGTGTTATTCCTAAATAGTTCTTAATCATTAGTCTTTTAAGACTGGACATTAATAGAGCAGAAAGACTAGCACATGTTATGTTTTTCCTTATGAAGGAAGTATTCGATCTCATAAACTAAAGTATGGAGATACTTAATCAAATGTTTAGATATTTATTAGAGAAAAATTTTATTGAACCGACTCGATATGAAAATTTCATATAAAACATTACTTGTATGTCTGTTAAAATACTTATTGTGATGATTGTATAAGTGATCCTTACACTTGAAATTACCAAATTTATCTTATATAAGGATTATTACATTTTGATATTACTTATAATCTATTCTAGTCATGTATAGTTCACTTGGTAGTATTGGATGTAGCATAAACTATATGGAGGCAATTGAGTGATCAATACAAGATTCATCATTTAAAGTAATTAGGAAGAATGTTTTATTGTTCTTGATTTATATTGATTTAAGAAATCCTTAGCTAAGGTGAAATGATACTTTAAAAATAGTTTTCAAATTTCATTAACAAAATCAATTACTAATGGTAGAGAAATGATATAATTAGACTCAAATAAAGAAGATATTAATTTCATACTTTATGTCTAATCAAAACATTTTGTATCAAGAGAATTGAATTATACGGAAAAATCATGTACGAATAGATAAAGTCAAAATCACTTTGACATTCCTAATAATTGGGTAATCATGATGTGTTGATAAAAGCTAATTTTGATTTATGATTGTAAATTATTTAATTAGATAATTAAAGATAAATTAAAAGGAGTTTCAATTTATCTAATTCTAATTATGAATTAGAATTAGAATTTATAATT
Organism: Pinacopodium congolense; assembly: GCA_028565735.1. Lineage (NCBI taxonomy): Eukaryota > Viridiplantae > Streptophyta > Magnoliopsida > Malpighiales > Erythroxylaceae > Pinacopodium > Pinacopodium congolense. Next base: position 21,748 of record JAOXYD010076711.1, read on the forward strand.
AGTACTAACATATTAGTAATCTAATAGATCACACATATAAATCAATTGAGGAGAGCAAAATTACTTTAGTTGAACTTAATTGCGAAATTTTAAAAACTTCACGATCACATATGTGATATTTGATTATATTAATATTAAATAATAATTAAAATTAAAATGAGACTTTTATTGTAATTATGTTTAATTTTAATACTAAGAAAGATCTTATATTTTTCAATTAAAAAAACATAAGAATGATTAGGCACTTTTTGTTTTTCTCCTCTCAATTGTTGAGTTTATCTGAGAGTTGGTTTGTGGATACTGTTAAAGGTCGAATACGTGTGCATTGAAAGTGGTTCTTCTATCATAATTCAAAAAGAAGAAAATATGGTTTCACAATAAGATATGAATTTAAATTCATGCATTATTATTAGGTTTATGATTTAATTTTATTATACTTTAAAATAATCTTAATTTTTTAAAAATTAAAATTAAAATTTTAATTTGCTTTCGTTATGTGCGATTCAATCACATATCGATTTTTCAATCGTGGTATTAGAACTATCATAATTCTATAATTTGATTAAATAATTATTTGACTGTTATTCAACTAAAATTTTGGATTTAGATTTGTAAGAATGTTAGAAAACTTGAATCTCAAAAGTTTAGGTTAAAGAAACTCTTTTTTCAAAGTTAATTTATGCAAAACCAAATTTGGAAAAGCATTGGACTGTGTGTCCTGGAAAAGATTTCCAAGGTATTTTTTTTACCACCTGTTTAAGTATTCTGGAAAAGGGTTTTTCTTGTGATTCTGATATTGGTTTTGAATAATTTTTACTTATTACTACTACTAAGCCAGCCAGCAACATTCTCTTCCCTTTGAGATTTCTAGAAAAGATTTAAATGTTTGTCCATGTATCATCATTAAAAAGATCATATGCATTTTGATTGCTAGCTATTGATTTATTTTTTATTAATATTCATGGGCATTTTATTTTTCTAAACATGTTTGAAATTTTGAAACTGAAAACGCATAGGGCTGAATTTTTAAAACTAAAAACACATAGGTTAGGCTCTGTTTCGAGCTAATGAATGTGGAATTTGGAATTCATTTGCAAATGAATTCCCTTGTTTGGATAGTTATCATTTAAAATATGGAGTTCAATTGAATTACTCATAATCATGTTTGGAATAAATCTAAAATTGAGAATTTATTTGCATCTATTTCCTAATATACCCTTTAACATAATAAACGAATTCAAGATATCATACTAAAAATTTAGATCAAATATAAAAATTAGCTTAAACATAATTTTAAAGTTAATTTAAGTACGACAATTAGTGAAAAGGAAATTGAAATGGAAAGAAAGGAAAAAAGATAAAACAAAGCTACAAAATATAAGAGAATGAAAAGGTAGGGAAAAAGAAAAGCAGTGATTTGAACCTAATTACAAATTCAAGTGGACTCTAGAATAACATTGGATATCATTTTTTACGAGTTTTTACAAACAAAACCCATGCATGTGTGTATAGAGGTGTATATATACTATTTATATATCAAAATCTGATGTCAAGGTAACATATAATTTGGCTTTTAGGCAACACATTGTAATATTCGTTCCTATAGTGAGGGAATAGCCTAGCTACATGCATTGTACATCCATTCGATGAGGCATTGCATTTTTTTTTTCATTACTTGTGCATATGTGAGTCATAATATTGTGAAATTAGGAAATGATGATTAAGCATGCACTCATTTGACATATCTTGTGAATGAATTTTGATAAATGAGTTTTGATGTGATACCGTATTATGGTGATTGAATTTTGGTCTAATAGCTATAATTAAAGATTTGGGGATTTATTGTCATAACTTGGTGAATTATGAAGTGCTATGTACATTTAGAGTGGGAAATATGTTAAATTGTAAGCAAATTGAAATGTGTAAAAATTGAATTTTCTAGACCAATTAGTGAGTGACACGTGGCAACATGAAAGAGAGAGAGAGAGAGAGAGAGAGAGAGAGAGAGAGAAATGTAGGTTTAAATTAAGTGTGATTAATTGAATTAAATAGGTTATTTATGGAACATTAATTGGTCTAAGAGGAGGCAATGGGAGAAGAGATAAGTGTGGTTGAATGGGATAAAAAGAGAATAAGACAAAACCAAACCAACCTTCCATTCTTAGGTTAACACATGGCAAGTTAAAGGACTCACCCATTCACGTTTTACACCATTTGAAGACCAAAGTGGCTTTAAAATAAGTCATTTACTCTCTTCTTTCTCTCTTCCATTCGTCCATAACCTTGACTCTCCCAAACCTTGAATTTTTGTTCCATTTTCATGGAATTCTTCTTGCTTTTCCTTCTTTCATCTTATCTTGTTTTTGGAATCCTTTGGCAAGCTTAAGGAGCTTGTTGAGCTTGTTCTTGGAAGGAAACCCTAGGTGAAATAAGTAAGTATTTGATTGCTTTGTTGTGTTATTTATAATCATATCATTCATAAAGATTGATTAGAAGATGAATTGAGACTAGATGCATGTGAAATTGATGAGGATTATGTTGGAAATGTTGCATGAATGTTTTTGTTTTGGATAACAAAAAAATGTGGGTTGAAGCTATAGATGTGAGTGATATTAATTGAGCTTTTAAAAGAGTAAATGATGATAAATTGATGCTAAAAGGATGGGTATAGTGGTAGTGTTTTGATATTGGAAAGTTATGGCCATAGGTTGATTTTTGGGTTTTAATGACAACCCTAATTTGCAACCTATTTGTCATATTGTTATAGGTCGAATTTGAGATAGTGTTAATAAGGAAAGTTTTATATCGTTATGTTAGCTAAATATTGGTGAACGTTTCATAACAAAAGGATGCGTATAATGGGAGTTATGTGTTTTATACTCGGACTGCTCATAACAGTCCCCTGTTTCATGAAATTTGAGAAGTCTCATAGTTTTGAGGACTTTGGTACTTGAATTAGATGAATTTTCAACATGAAAAATGTTTATTGATGTCTTATTGATGTTCCTGTAACAGGATTTGATTTAAAAATGTTCATACAAAAAGTTATTGTAATTTTGGTACAAGAGGTAAAGCTGGAAAAAAAGGGAAAAAGTTACAAGAAAGTGAGTTTTTAAACTTGGATAGAAATTTCTATTTTTATGTTCTTGATGAACCCATGATGATAGGTTTCTATTAATTGATGTGTTTGATCTTGATTAGGGCTTCAAATGGACCTAAATGGATGCAGAATTGAATGACTGAAGGTTTGATAAGTTAGGTTGTGAGACGATGATATATATTAAGCATTGGATGTTTTTGGTATTAATGTGCATGAATAAAGTGAATTAGAATTGATTAAATATGAATTAAGTATGCATTTATTCATCATGATACATACGCATCAGTATGATTTAATGTGAAATTGATTCAATGTGTTATGAATGTGAAATAATAATGTTGCCTATTATAGGAGCATAAATTGATTATCAGCATCCAAACATTGCCGGACCTTCCTGGCAATAGAATTTTGGTAGCAAATCATGAGTCGACCTAGAGTGAAAAATCACTTTACGCCTTTGTATTTTGATTGGTTTTAAATTCATTTTCAAATATGAAATTGTTAAAAATGCATGTATCATATACTAGAGATATAAGGTGGTGTGTTACTGCCAATTCCGGACACTGAGTGTCTGAGGAGTTCAGTGTACGGGACTGTATATGAAGTCCTATATGTATGCGAATGAGGGACTTATGTGCTTATTGTGATATATGCCAAATTATAAACCCAATGATTGTGAATGGGGTTCTGATTGAGTATCCATGATAATGGGAATATGCTACGTGAACGATGATGTGAAAATTTTTTATGCATGATAATATGATTTCCCAACTGTACATTAGATGCCTGACCAAAGTCCGAAGAATGTGATTAGTAAATGTGCTTTTCAATAAAAGTTATTGATTATGTGATTTGGAAATGTTGCATTCCAATTCATTGAATACATGAACATATTAAAGGAGTTATGATCGGCGTGACCGATTAGCCTGAATTGGATTGGAGTTTTAAGCTCACGAATGGAATGAGAGCTATAAGCTCCGATTATGAACTCCAAATCGACTATGGATTCGTGATACAATGAAGAATGAGCCCATTATCCACAACGGATATGAGAAAAAAAATGGCATATGACCACAACACAGTAAAGTCACATGTGCATTTACATTTATATTTTAATGAGATTGATTGGGCTATACTGTGATAAGCATCGATATGATATGAATGTGTGTACATCTATATCTGAATAATGTGAAAATATGATAGAAAATTTGAATGTGAAAGTGACAATTTATATGCTTATGTGATTTCGTGAGTGAGCA
>JAOXYD010076722.1:0-12454 GCA_028565735.1 Pinacopodium congolense
TCTTCAGCATTAGCATGAAGTTCTTCCATGTCAAGAATTTTGTTGTATTCATTAACTGGGTAATTGTATATATCACCATAAACCCCCCTTTTCAGCCGTTCAAGCACCTCTTCATCTGTTTTGGGGTGTGGTCATTATCTTCTCTATAAAAAGAGCATTCAAAGAAAGAAGACCTTAATGGTCTAGCAATATAAGACAAACACATGAACCAGTATGATGCTATCAAGTCAGCATGGTGAAAGAAATCGAGAACTGAAAATGGCTACATGATCAAGAAGATCGTGACAGACTTTCCCCATTGTGTTTTACTCCTTAACAATTCCAACCTCATAAGCTTCCTGAGTGCAAATTGTTACCTTGAAAGAAAGAAGTAATTTTATTATATATTGAGTATGTATAGAGTAGGACTTTATATACAGAAAGTTATGAGCCTAATTAAGAATGCAATCCCTATAATCAAGCTATGTATAAATTAAGATTATTTCTAGAATAATGCAATAGAATCATAATCCCTGGAATTAAAGATATAATCTATAACACTCTCCCTCAAGTTGGAGCATAAATATTAATCATGCCCAACTTATTACAAATAGGCCTTGTTTGGTATTATTACCATTTCTTGTTTTTGTTTCTAGTTTTTAAAAACACATAAACCAATAAAAATAACACAAAAACCGAAAAAAACAACATACTAATACAGTACAAAAATTCATAAAATAACACAGAAACCAAAAATAATATCACATAAATTAATACACATATACAAAAAAAAAATAAAAAACAGAAATAAGAAGTAATACCAAACGTGCTAGTTAATCCGAACTCCGTTCAAAACTTTTGTAAAAATATCTCCAAGTTGTTCTCCAATCTTGACATATCCTGTAAAAATTAAGTTCTGTTAAATTTTTTCTTGAGCAAAATGACAATTGATCTCTATATGTTTAATTCGTTCATGAAATATAGAATTTGATGCAATATGTAGAGTAGCTTGATTATCGCATCAAAGTGTATCCAGTATTGAGACTTTAAGGCTAATTTTAGAAAGAAGTTAGTATAGCCACATGATCTCACTTCTGGCTTATTCCATTGCTCGATATTCAGATTTTGCACTGGATCTAGACACAACATTTTGCTTCTTACTTTTCTATGAGACTAAATTCTCTCCAACAAAGACACAATATCCAGTTGTAGACTTTCTATAAACTTTGGAACTGGTCCAATTAGCATTTGAAAAACATTCGATACGAGTGTGCCCATGATTATTGTATAGTATTCTTAGACTAGGAGCTCTCTTTAAGTAACATAGGATTTGTTATAGGGTAACCCAATGATGAATAGTTAAAGAAACCATAAATTGACTTCCAATGCTGACTGGATAAGCAATATTTGGACGGGTTACTATCAGATAATTTAGTTTTCCAACTAATCTTCAGTATTTTTCGGGATCACCAAACAATTCTCTTTCTTTAGTTTTCTAATTTTTTATGATTTTTTAAGTGTCAAAACTTTAAAAAATTATAAAAAATAGAAAGCAAATTCAAATGACACCAAATTTTGAGAGAGGTTCTAAAAAATTGTGCTTAACACAATGATAATGTCCATTTTGAAAATTGAAAAAATTTTGCACAAATTTAGAAGGTGTAACAATATAATTATAAATAATTCATTATTTGGCCGATCGATACAACCGAATGAATTATTTTATTCACTCGATCAACCGATACCAATATATCAGTCGATCGATATTTTTATTACTTGCATACCGACCCCCGGTATTATGATATTAACCGATTTTTATCCAATATTGGTCGGTATTTTATCTGGTATAGCACACATGGTAATTTGTATCGGAGAGTAAGCCAGTCGGTATCGCCAGTACGTACCGGTATTCATTACCCTAGTTTGAATAATAAGGAAAAAACTGCATAGCCTGGGTCAACTTTATTGATTAATATATGTTGTTTATAATTTTTAGTTCTTTAGGTTAAATAGGTAAATGGCTATACTTCATTTATTAATATAATTTTAAATAGGTAAAAGGCTTCTCCTTGTTCTTCTATTCTACCTAACCCACACATCCTTTCCTCCTACCCATATATGTCCTTTCATTCTTCCTCAAACTAAAACAAACATGAAGTGTTATATAAGTAATAGAAACAATTCCCAACTATATATTCGTAGTTTTTTTAGAGCATCGTGATGAAGACTTAATTCCCAACTCATCCACTCGACCATTATCCTCTAGGAGAGACGACGACATAAAGCAAAGGTGTTGCAATCTAGATTTGGAAGAAACCAAGGTAAGTAAAGGAGTTTCCGAAAGCAACATTATCAATGAGAGTATGCGACTATTAAGAGGTATGAATCTTTCTAGTTTAAATGTCTGCAAATTAGTAATATATATAGTTTCAGTATTGGTCATTTAAGTTAGCTGTTGATTGTACTAGTGTAGTTATGGTTATATCCAGAGTACGAGACTCTGAAAGTGGCTATTGAAATGGGATTTTTTTTTTCGTGGACATCTGTCAATAATGAAAAATTTAGCACCGAAAGTTTTATGTTCTTTTGTTTAATTTACAATCCCTTAGTTTGTGAATACAAGTTTCTTATTTTAGAGCACATTAAAATTGTATGATTCTTTTATTGATTAACTAGAAAAAGATGTGAGTTTGAATTGCAAAATCTTTTATCACTTATCAGAACCTAATTCACGTGGAAATTGATTTATTAGGCCTTGTTTTGTTGGGCTTTAATTTTTTGTCTCGATTTCCTATTTTTCTAAACACAAAAATTTATAAAGATAATACATTAATATAGCACAAAAATCGAAAAAGAAAACACAACCAAAACAAAAAATTACAACCCACAACCCAACTAAACATCCTCTTAGCTGCTAATTATAGTCTTGTAGTTGTGGTTGTATTAGGCACAGTTCTTTGAATTAAACGTTGAATGAAATCGATTCTTTTTTATATATAAAAATGGAAATCAGATAGGATAGATGGATGGATGTATCTTTCTATTCATATATATTACTAAAAAAATGGATTTGATTTTTATAGTTAAGCACGAGACTCTTTAAGTGACTATTGAAGTTGGAAAACTTTTTTTGTAACCATTTTCTCACTAATGAAAATTTTGTTACAGAAAGTCTTCTATTTTTTTGCTTATTTCAAAGGCGTTTCTAGTCTAGAATAACTAAAATTGGACAATCCTTTGTGGGTTAAGTGGAAACAAATGTGAGTTTGAATTGCAGAATCTCGTCACCTATAAGAACCTACTTCATGTGAAAATTGATCCACTCGATGTATCTATTTGTAATATATATATATATACACACACACAAACACACAAATAACTAGTTGTATATATAGATGCGTCAAAGTGTGTTGGTTGAATGTTGAATCTGTTTTGTTCTATTTTTCTCTTCATATTTTTTTCAATTGAAAAGAGATTTATTAGGAAGCTAGCTTTATTTAACTAATTAGAAATCTCCAATTCCCTTACATTTCAATGTAGGTTAAATTGTCTATTTAATTATGTTTGATAAATCATGAATTGAATGCTTTATTATGTCATAAGGCTCAATCTTTCCCTTGTACCGCAGTTACATTTCTTACTTTTTAAATATAGGAAGATGTTTATCCTGTTTAAGTTGAGTAAGAAATAAAAGTAAATGACTATAATACTTACATTTGCTTTGTCATACAAGACGGTGGTAAAACAACGAAGATGTCTTGATTTACCGAAGAAGAAGTAAAAGAGGTACCAAAAAATATGGTGTTCACTTCATATTCTGTGTCTATCTATTTCTAAAAGCAATGTTTAGGTTTCTTAAGTAATAGTGAAAAATGTTGTTGAACCATATAACAATTTTAATAAGAAAACTAAGAGGGGTTTTATCAATATTTGCAAAACTGGATCGGATATCGAACCGATGAAGAGAGAGATTTAAAGTTTAGAGATTCAACTCGTATCAGATCATTATAAAACTGGTACTGAACTGACATAAAATAATAAATATATAAATTATTAAAATAAGTAAAAATATATGATAGAAATTAAATATCTGATAGAAATATAAATAAATCATCAATATCTATTAATTTGTAATCAATAATAATAATTTTAACTAAAATTTAATATAATATAAGACATAAAAATAATAGCAAAAATCAAGATTGTGTTTCTAATGGAGGTCGTGTCTCATCTTCATTAATAATTCCAAATTCTCCAACGCTATATAAAAAATCGTAAATCGTGCTCTCATCTAAAATATGCATCACCATCTTCTGCTACATTTAAATAAATTGTAGATTAGTAATGTATGAAATTATGTTTAAAATAAAATAAAGTAAAATAAGAAAGCAATTTACCATTAGTAGATGTGTCTAATTCATTCATTATGACAAATGCATTTTCTTCATAAATAGCACTTTCAAGTTCATTATAATTAAGATCAAGCGATAGTTCTTCTTCTTCAATCTAAAACTCGGTATAAGTAATGCAATTGATATCAATCGTATCATATATTCTCTTCTTATTAAGTCCTCTGAATAATAATAAAATTTATAAAACACATGTTCTTCCTCTTCAGATTATAAATAACAAAAATAAGGTCATTGAGTCTTTGATGCTCTAAACGATTTTGTTTTTTTGGTGTGAATGTGTTCAAAAACACTCCAATTGTGTTTACAACCTAATGCAAAAGCTATTTGACTGAATAATCTAATGGCAAGGTTTTGCAAAGTTGGAGCACTTTCACCAAACAATCTCCACCACTCATCTATATTTTAAATTATAAGTTATAAGAGAAATATTAAAATATATTAGTAATAAGTAATAAGTAAAAAATGAAACTTACCAAGTTGAGTTTTTTTCATCATGAGTTCCCTCTGTGCAGATGGTCTGACAAAACTCCCTGAATTTTCACGATACAATCTAATTTCATTTGATGTTTTTGACTGTTCTACCATAGAAAACATATCTTTGCGTTCAATCACATCAAAAGCATGATTCGTTATTTGATTTGTGTATATGTCTTCACTAAATAAGCAATAGAGATTAAGAAAATAAGATACTAAACTAATCCTTTGAATAAGATGTGTATCATATCATTTCTCAAGAATATCTGTATAAGGCTTATATAATCTCTCATTCCCTTTGAAAATATTCATAATTATATTGCAAGTCATGTGCATGCCATCATATATATATATATATATATATCTTAAAGATGGCTTCTCATCTGAATCAACAATCCTCAACAATCTTATCAGTGGAGCCATAATCTTTACAACACTCAAACAAGCATCCTAGAATTTGTTATGTAGAACAACAGTATATACTTCTTTTGCTTTTTCACTTTTTGATAATTTTTTATTCAAAAAGTATTTACTTGTCACTAAATTCTGCAATATTTGTTTGTGATCATAAAAACTTTTCAATGTTATAAATATAGTCGCAAATCTAGTAGCAGCAGGACTCGCTATCTCAACCCAATCTTCATGTTTCCTCAATCAAGACAATAATGTCAAATGATTATAAAAATTGTGATTTTAGATGCACGTGAAGCAAGACTAGAAATATGATATGTAGATCCAGTATCTTTTAAAATGAGATTGATATAGTGAACAGTACATGGAGACCAATAAATATTCTCATACTTTGATTCTGACAAGTATCCAGCTAGATATAATTAGCTATATTATCTATAACAAAGTGAACTACATTCATTAATCCAACCCACTTAACAATTTCAGAAAATATTCCAAATAAAGTATTAGCACTTTTCACCACATCTGAAGCATCAACAGGCTTAACAAAAGTTGTTCCAATATCATAGTAAACTAAAAAATTGATCAAAATTCTTTGTCTTTAATCAGTCCAACCATCTGCTATGATAGTGCACCCTATTATTTTCCATCTAAATCTATATGAATCAACAATCAATTGACATTCTTTTTTCAAATCTTAAAGTAAAGGCACACGGATCTCATAATAAGAAGGAGCCTTAAATCCTGGACCTATTGTTGTTGTAGCATCTATTGCTTCTTTAAAATAAGGTGAATTTAGAGCATTTAAAGGAACACAAGAATGATAAAACCATCTAGTCCAAGTTCTTTTACAATGTAAAATGGCATCCTTATCATGCAAAGCACTTTTTAAACTCAATTGAGAACCAAGAGTACTTCATGAAGGAAAAAAAATCTAAATTAACAATAGCTTTTCTTTTTCCTTTATCTGAAACTTGTTGTACAACTCATACTTCATCATCTCCGAAAGAAACTTGATGAATCTCCATAATTTCTTTTTTCTTTTTTGTTTATTCTTTCAAAAAATTCATAATCATCTCATGCACATCAAACGGTACATTCTTATAAGGAACAATATTATCTTTTATACCAGTAAGATGTTGTTTCATCCTATAAATTCCTCTACATTTAAATATTCTACCACAAAACAGGTAATTATATTGTTTCCATTTGATGTTTGAGTAGTAGAAAAATAATTCTATGTTGAATCAACTTTTCCACGAATAGAAGATGTCATGTCCACCGAACCTTTTTTCTAATGATTATGTGTTTTCCATTATAATATCAACCTGAAAATTTTTAAAATAAACATTTATAATTTGATGGCATGTAAAATATTAATTAAATATTATTAATTGATGGCTTCTAATTTCAAATTAATTTCAAATTAAATTGACAAAGATGTTAAAACAAGTAAATTAAATTGAACCTCTAAACCAATGCTAGCCTCCTACCTTGACTAGTGTTAAACAATGCAGTCACTTCATATTTCAAAGAAGGATAGTAAAGGGTTTAGGCCCGGTCCATTGCAAATAGCCAAATACACTGTATAGTGTATACTTAGGTTGCATCGGAGGGGAGGAAAATCTTAATGGAAGCTTGAATCGTTGAAGTGAAGTGGTGAATTGAAGAAATGAAAAGGCAAGTGAGAGTAGAAATAGAAAAAAAAATGATAAATGAGAAACCAGTAGTAGTATGTATCAGTAGAAGAAAAATGATTTAGTAGAATATGCATCAGTTCTTTGATTTGTTATAGATTAGAAACAACAGAAGATGTAAGTGCAAGACCTACACTAATGACCAATCTCCTCGAATAATAGACCCATTTACCAAATATAGTCTTTATATGCATCTGCCACTTACTTTGTTTTTAATTTCAATTTAAACGATCCATAAAACCAAGACAGAGCAGACGTCGAAAGTGAGCAGCACCAACGATCAAGCGACTAGCATCCACGCGGGTCAAACATCTAGGCATCGAAGGCAAAGCATGCCAGCAGAGGGCCGTATATGGAGGGAGCTGACCAGTGATGAAGAGATGAAGTAGTAGGTTGAGGGAGCCAACCAGCCGGCTGTTAAAGGAGATCTAACCAATCGACTACAATAGGAGATCCGAACAGTTGACTATAACAGGAGATCCGACCAACCAAGCTGACTGCAAAAGGAGAGTAAATCTACAAAATTGATCTACTTCACCCGTTCCGACCAATCCACTGCAAAAAAAGGAAGGGAACATATTCGAAGAGAGCAGAAGGAGGAAGCTGACCAGTGATGGGAAGCGAGCGGTTCCTACCAGGAGACAGTGGGAGATAGGGGCAACAACAAGATAGCGGAGAAAAGGAGCGAAGTAAAAAAAAAAACTCAGATACGAAGTGACAAACAAAAAAGGGAGAGGAAGGGTTTTTTAGCGGTTGAGCCAGTTACAATTAACCAGTTAAACGGAAACTGACCAGTTCTAATATAAAATGGTTTTTATGTAAAATCAAACCGGTAAATTAACAGATTTCGGGTTAATCTGGTCAAACCGACCAGTCCAATCAGATTTTATAAACCTTAGGTTTTATGATAGTCGAATAGCCCCAAGTTCTATAGTTGAATAAATATTCTTAAAATGAATAATAGCTTTATAGTTGAAATCTATAATTATGGTCAGTTTATTTAGGTCGTAAATCATAAAGCAATTCAGTAGGAATGGCAAAACATGGTTTAAATGTCATTGGTGATTATTAGTTTTTGAGAAAATGTTTGTTATGACAAATATGGTGTTGCTTTAATGTTGAAAATAAACATTTTTTTGTCCAATCATATACGTAAAGAAAGGAAAGAGATTTTTTACAAGCAAATGGTAACTTCAAAATGCCTACAAGTACCAAACATATGATCACTGTGTTATAATAATAAATCCAACCACATTGTGCGGCTTAATATGTTTAGTGTGTTCATTTTGTAGGGTAATGTGTTACGGTACATTATGATGAAGATAGGGATGTGAGAGAAAGTTAGTGTATCATGGCAGAATTTTCACGTCTCCTGCATCCACGATTTTCCATGCCCTATGATATATATGTGAAACTCCAACATGTTATTGTCTCTAACTTGATTCCATATGACTTTATTTTTTAAAATTAGTGACGATTGCGAGATTTATATGTGTTGTGTACTAAAATTTTGGACTGAAATGTGGATATGTGGGTATGAGGTTAAGGTATGTTTGACATGATATCAATGTATATTTATAGAAAATCAAATTGTGTAATTGTATAAATATACATTTAATTTCATAAAACATAGTACAATTTTACCAAAATTTCAAATATTCCTAATTTCTAAATTCCTAAAATTGGAGAAAATTTAAAATTTACCAAATCAAATGCAATTGATGATTGCACATACCGAGTTCAACTTGTATAAAGTTTAACTTTCATGAATTAAATACTAATTAATAATTAATTGAATAAAAAATTAAAGAAGTTGAAAATTATAAATCTTATAGATAGGGAATTTACAAATTTCAATCTAAAATCTTTAAATCGATTGATGAATATGAATGTAGACGTTAAGAAGGTGCTAAGGCTCTTACCACCTAGCATAATCTGACTTAAAACATGAAAAATTGTTAGAAAATGAATTGTAAATCAAATTTGAAAATTTTGATATTTTTGTGAATATTTGGTAATTTAAGAGTTTTTTTTTCACATGATTAGAGTTAAATGAAGATAGTAGGTGAAGGATTAGATGAAGGTTATTGGTGAAGGATTAAATTCAAAAGTATGAGTGTTTTGCAAAAAAAAACTCTGTTACAGTGATTAGGTAGGTTGGGATGTCCCCCTCCCCCCACCAACTCCTCTAATTTTCTTCTTCCTCTCCCTCGTCTTTTTCATTGATACTTAAAATTTTTTCATATTTATAATACCGGGCCAATTTTAGGCCAATTTTTCATAATTGGCTTGTACCGATTATGAGTACATATCAATTTTAAAACTAATTCTCTATTCCCAAAGCATTCTTACGAATTCTCCAACAAAAACCATAGTCCTTACGATGTTAGATATATATTTTATTTCTTTTTTAATTAATATTTGGTAGTGCTCAATGAAGATTTCAGAGTTTATAAAACATTTTAAAAACACTTTATTTCTTATTATTTGTACAACAATTTTAAAAAGAATTTTAATGCTTGAAAATGTTAAAAAATAACGTTTATAAACATTTAAAAGAAGATATATTTCATTTTTTTATCGTTTACAAGAAAATTAAAAAAGAAACTCCAATATTGACAACATAAAAAAAAACTTAGATTAGGGCATATAAATCTTTTAAAAATATAAAATTTGTAAAATATTTTAAAATAATGTAATGTTTGTAAAGTATTAAAAATATTTAAACACTAGTTCCATAAATAAAATTGTAAAATTAGAGTTAGGAGTCAACATAAACTAACATTGTATAAGCTCGTTATAAATTTGATATACTAGTTTTTGTAATTAGAACGTGATGGAAAATTAGATTTTTATTTGTTGAACTAAAAAGTGGTTCTACCTTTATTTTGATTACGATAAAACATTTTTGCTAGTATATTAGTAGAATTTGATGTATTTAAGATAGGTTTGAAAGAAAGGTATAATGAAAATGCATGTATGTTGAGCCTTTTGATTTAAAGAACATAGTTTGAAGTGTTTAAACAAGTTGAAGAAAGATAGATAAAGACCAAGATGGAAAAAGGAGGATTGAAGTTGAACTTGAAGATGAAGATAAAAGAAGATCATGCTCAAAATGTGATTTTTTGATTGGTTGTTTGAGTGAGTTTTTGTTAAAATCTTCTCTTTGTCTTAATATCTAAGGGTTCACATTATACATGCTACATTTATGTTTAGTGATTTACATATAAGAAGAATATTTAAGAGGTATTGTTTATGAATGTTGTGTATAAAATTCCTCTTAATGTATAAGTAAATGCATGTTTGATGTTGCATATGAATGAATGAGTATGTATGGTTGATGAATTGATTAAATTGTGAATGAATGAATTACTAGATTAAATGATTAGTGAACATGTGAATTGAATATTGATAAGAGTTGTGCCTTATGTGGATTTAGTTGAGTTTGTTGGTAATTTTATGAATTTTTGTTTGGTTTTGTAGTATACTTTCATTAAATTGTTCTCATGAGTCCCTTGTACACTATGGTGAATCAAGAGTGACATTTTTTGCAAAGTTTTTTTTGTGAAAAATGGGTTTGTAAAGGGAAAATTGTAAGTAAAATTGTATAAGAGGTTATCCTTAAGTCTTAAAAAAAGAAGAGTGAGTAATGCTATTTTTAAGCCTAGCCATTAAAAAGGAAGATAAGATTATCCTTGAAATTTAAAAAAGGATTTGTAAATTAATATTGTATTTTTGTTGTTATAGTGAAAGTTTCAATAAATGTTGTTGGGGGATTGAATATAGGAAAAAGTAGACATTTTCGAATTATGATAAATTGATTGCTGCTTTCCCTTCAATTACTCTTTTAATTTCAAGCCTTAATTTATAAGTTTTTTAACTTGTTTATATTATTTTTTAAATTGATTATATAATTATTTGTTTAACTTTCACATTAAATTCGTATACTGTTCATTAAATTGTTTAAGTTTTCACGTTAAGAGTAATTTGTGAACTTAGGTCTAATAACTTAAAAGAATTTTTAGAAGTAGCAACTAACATTATCAACTTTGAAATCTTTTTAAGATATCTTATAAATTTTATAATCTTTTTAAAATTTTTGTTCAAAAGCTAAGAGTTAAAACACAAATTTAATCTTATTTTAAACTGTTTATGATATTAATTTTATAACTCTCATTGAAAAATTATTATGAGATTCAAAACCTTAATTTTTTAATTTGTATAACTCACTTATTCCTCATTAATCCATTGCGTGTTCATGAAATAAAATTGAAAATAATACTTGAAAACATTAAATCAATTAAAATTAGCCTTGAGACATAGTACAATTTTGATATAATGTTATAAATCTATTACCTCTTTTTAACTGAAAAATGGTAGACTCGAATAGAGAAGGTAAGTATCTATTTGATTTGATTTCTTATTTTTGTTTCTTATTTCTATTTTTTAGATACAAAAATTAATTCAAATTATTTTCATCTATTTTTGTATCAAAATTTCCATAATCAAAAAGTTTATATAGCATGTTTTTTCAGAGAATCAAGAAATGAGATTATCATTAACTAATAGTCATAACGGGTCACATGATATAGTCTTTAGTTTCAAATTTGTTTTGGTTTTTGCAACCATTATTTTTAGATATATACTAATAAATAAATAATGTATTTCGAATCACTTGACAAATCATTGACTTCAAGTTAATGATTAATTCAGTAAATTAACATTTATTTAATATCCTTTCATTTCTAGCTTTCAATCGTAAAATCTCTCACTAGCTTGCTAATTCTACAAATTTTTGTTGAATTTATAATTAAATATAAAAATTCTGCATAATTTGATAATGAGTTAATAGTAAAAAAATTTATTAATGTTTGAAAATTTTTTTCAATTAAGTAATAAACCTTTTAAAAATTTTAATTGAGTGATTAATGTTTAAAAAGTTAACCAAATGAGTGAAAAAGATTGACACAGTTAGTCACATGACATGACATGACCCAACCCGATCCAACTCAATAACCCTGATACGAACCGACCCATTCCAACATTTTTACCTTTTCTAGTTAATTTTTTAAAAGTTAATCATTTAATTGAAAATTTTTTCAAAATTTAGTCACTTAACTTAAAAATGTGAAAAAATTATATTAATAATCTTTTTAAAATTTTTATATAGATTTATCTTATAAATGAATATTTTTACATAATACTTATAAATACAATTAAGTAAAAATAATATTAATAAATTTGAAAATATATTTTTATAATAATGCATATAAAAGAATAAGTATAATTTATAATAGAAGACCAAGAAAATAATTATTAATAAAATTATTTTAAATGACGTTTAGAATATTTTTAAAATAGATTTTTACTAAATTTTGTATATAATTTAAATTCAATTTTTATATTTTAAACTTACTTTTAAAATTAAACTTTATTTATAAATTTATCTTTAAATCTCACACTCTTTATTTTTTGAACTTA
>JAOXYD010076732.1:0-12454 GCA_028565735.1 Pinacopodium congolense
CTTCAATTTACATAACCTTTATCTAAAATATTATTCCATGACTTACATAAGTCATACAAATTTTACTGAATTACCAATTTAATTACTTATTCATCATATACACTCTAAACACAGTAAACTCTATAATCATATTAGTATAAACACTTTGTCATCATCAAAATAAAGCTTGAACCAACCCTTGGTACAACAAAGACCTTTCACGATAAAATCCTAACTAGAAAACAATTTTCTATAAGTTACAATGTTCTTCTTTATCACCATAAACTAAAGCTTTCTCTTGGAAAATTGCAATCTCTTTCGATAGGATCATTTGTTGTTATTAATGTTTTATCACATGACGCAGTAAAAATTCAGAGTTCAAACATTTTTAAAGTATTTAAGTTAAATGAACATCGATTGAAACCTTATCATGTGAATTTATAGGTTAAAACTATGGAAGAAATTGAACTGGTTGAGCCAATTTATTCTAAGTAAGTCAATTAGTTTTTTTATTCGATTAATATGACATTAAAGAAGAACTCTTGAGAGATACCTCAAGATTTATTTTAATTTGAATTATTTCATTTCCATTTTTTATTATTGTTTATTTATTTTAATTATATATATGTTTATTAGAAAAACCAAAAAACCGAAACACAACAGTGTTCCTCCCCTTCTCTTATTTTTTTAAATTCTTTCAATATTTAAACAAAAACTACCATGCCACCCTCCCTTCAATCGCCCAAGCAGCCAACACCCACAAGTAACTATCTCCACCAACCCTAAGTACCCAAAACACCACATAAAAACTCTAACAGCCAAAACCTTCACCCATGCTATCCATTCACCAGTAATAACCCCCCATCCAAGCCATCCACCCCAGCCGTCACCAAATAGCCACACAAAACACCACACTCAATGCCTTATAAGCAGTGCTTTCCACTAATGCCAACCACTCAATCTTCCACCCAAGACCCAGTCTTCTAATTTCACCAATATCTAAGCCCATCGACATTAAAGCCATCCCCTTCTATTTGCTATTATTTTCATTTGTGTGTCTATCTTCTTATACATTTCTTCTTACAAAGTATTTGCTAAAATAAAGAAATCACATCACCTTCCAGCCCACCTCCATATAAATAGTCAACCCCCATTCTACTAATACCACCCTGAGGCTCAAGCTGCATAAATCCATTGGTCACATCTAATCCTCCAACAAATAATCCAATCCACAATATCCTCCTACCAAACTAATAGTGTCAATATTTTTTTCGACCCACTAGGCATTCTAACCCTATAAGCATCTAAAGTAGTACCCCTAACAACCACTAAAGATTCTAATTCATCTGATAAAATCAAATTTCATCCATAACAAAAAGTAGCAGAAACACACAACTCAGTAAAAACATAAGGAACAAATGTGGAAGTGTTAAAAGAAAGTGGCAAGATTCTTCCTACCCCTCGTAGCCAAATCAAAAAAGGTAAAAATATTGCTTTTAATAGTAGGTTAAAACTGAAAATTGATAATCACAATTATTTTAATCAAAAATTTGATAAAGAACAATATGAAAATGTTTGTGAAAGGTATATCAATCCTTGTAAGTGTATACATGATGAAACTTTAGAAATTTTGAATTTTCACTTCGAATTTGACAATTTTCTTGATAAAATAGGATGAAACCAATATATCAATATTCGATACCTTACGTATGTGGAATTAACAAGGGGATTTTATGCCACTTTTGTTTTCAAATTAGATTACCTAAATTTCAACGTGTTTGAACATGGTATGATAGAATGTAGGCTTATAAATAAGTGAAATGAATTTTGTATCTAAATTCATGCCTAGAAGTGACAAATTTTTAAATGGTTATGTGATTATGTGCTTGAATTTAATCCATAGGTATTATGGTCTGAATGGTCTGTTGATACCGAGAAATATAATATTTTTAGTTCCAAAAGTTCTTTCCCTCACAAACAAGCTTTGAAATATATGCATTGTTTTTTAGTTTATAACTTTTCTAGTTGTAGAAAAATAGATGGTATACTATCCAAAGCTGAATTTTTCTTTTTACGATGCATGAAAAATAATGTTTCACTTAATTTGAGTTTTTAGATGCTCACTCAAATGAGTCCCATTTTGCAAAAGAATAACCAAGCTTTAATCTTAGGTTCATATATCATTCAACTTGCTGTTAATATAGAAGTCTTAGATGTTGAAAATACTAACCTTACTGCTACTTGTGATATGGAACCATTAGATTGTGAATGTTTGTATAGGATAGGACTTGGTCATTTTAGATGGAGCTCATGGATATATTTTTTTCACCTTCTGGACTTATGTACAACCTGAACCTTGATCACATCATTGAAAACAGAGAACTACGAATGCGAACTCCTCAATAACCACCATTTCACAACCTTCAGTGCCTGCTACTGCACATCCTTCTACAAGTAATATGATCATCATTACACTCCTACAAGGAATGGAGTGAAGATTGTCTAGATTGGAACAAAACTAGCTCTTATTCTTCGAATAATAAAAGTTACAACCTCCTTTTCCACCAACACCTTGATATATAAATAGAGAAGCTTCTCAAACTCTTTTCTCATTAACTTTCAATTTCTTTATTTTCTATGTTTTTCTTTATGAGTTTACATTAAGGACAATATCAATTAAGTGTGGGAGGAAACAATGAATGTTTTTCTGACTGTGTATTTTATTATTTATGTTTTTTATTTTTTGGTTAAAAATATTTATTTACTATTTCTTTGTTTATTTTGAATTTTATTCTTATTTTTCTATCCTTTATTTTCATGTAATGTATGTTAAATCATGAAATTCTATCATAATAGTTAGAATGAGATTAAGTTATGTGCTTGAATTTGAAGAAGGCTACATAATAATTAGAACAAGATTGTTATTTATGTTTTGTGTTTTGTTAATTTTTGGTTAAAAATTTTCTCCAAAAAATTTTTTTTTGGTTAAAAATATTTATTTACTATTTATTTGTTTATTTTGATTTTTATTCTTATTCTATTATCCTTTTTTTTTTTTTGCATGTAATGTATGTTAAACCATAAAATTCTATCATAATAGTTAAAATGAGATTGAGTTATGTGCTAGAATTTGAACCATGTTAATTAATTAAAGTAATTGGTTGCATAAACTAAGTTAAAATTTGATACTCGAAAGATTAGGCAATGTGCGAAATTGTGATGGATTTTCATATAAATCTATGTAAGAATTTGAGCCTAAATGACTAAATTCCAAAGTCATTTTATTTTCTTTGTTATATGTGATGCTCCCCTAACGAGACTAGCTTCAAAAATTGCCTTGATTCGATTTGACATAATTAGATGCATGTTATATGGAAAAGATTAAGGTCTTCTTTATTTTTAACATTTTGACTTAAAATGACCCACCATATTCATTATCCTTTGTTAACCCCTTTTGAGATTTTAACCTTTTCTTGTTTCTTGAATTAAACACTTTATATTAAACCTAAAACCCCATTATCCTTACCAACCACAAGTCTAATGAAGTACAAAGTGAACATTTGATGTCTATAACATGGGACTTGTGAGTTACATTTTATTCTAAGATGATTTAAGAGATACTTCTACCTACGTTGTTGAGATGTTGCTACATATATGCTACTATTGTTGTTCTTTATTCTTGATTATTCTTCAAGTATTTAAGAAAAAAAAAGAGAAAAAGAAAGAAAAAGAAAAATAATCAAATATAGTAGCAATAATTAATGATGAGTAGTCAGTTGTATTTAAATGAATGTCTCCAAAATTACTTTATAATTGTTTGTACCTACACACTTAGTACTTTGTAAACACTTATGATAAATTCTTTAAACATTTATGACCCACCTAAACTCAAACCTCATTACAACCTTGAATAAAAACCCTTTTGATCTATAATAGCATGTAATATATATGAAAGAAGATTGTTGAACTTGCAAACCTATGGTAGTGTTGTCTCTTAGAGGAAGTTTTTGATCTAAACACCAACCTTTAAACACTTTACTGAAATGAGTAAACACCGTAAGGAAATTCAATCTTGTTTTTATACTTACCTTTGATCAATGGTGTCTTAATTTGACTTTATTTATGTATACTGGTGAAACCAAATATGAAGTTTATAATAAACTACGTGAGCAAAAGGTTAAGTATGGGGGAGTTTGTTAGTATCTTTATTTTTCTTATTTTTATGTGTTAAATTTCTTTACTTTTAAGGTTTAAGGTTATATTTAATGAAAATTAATCTCTTTTTTTATCAAGGTATACACTGGAACTAAATGGAAAAAACTGCAAAAATTTTGGAAAGAAAAGAGCTAAAATGGACATTGGAGCTAATTGGACATGACCTCGTGCAATGATAATAAGTGTGACAACTAGTAGTAAAATTCTAGGAGATTCTATTTTGGTTTTTCACCTTATATTTGATGGTTGCAGTTAAAAGTAAGGTATTTGAAGGCAATAGGAGACTAAAAAGGAAAATAATGGGAGGGAGTCAAAAAGAAAAGGAACACGAGCTGTTAAAAAGAAAAGGAACAGTAGAAAAATAAAAAGGAGAAAAAGGTAATAAGGAAGGGTCAATAACAAATAATTAGCAAAAAATTTTGCAACAGAAAAGGTCCAAAAAGCTACAAAAAAACATGAAAGGATAGAATTAGGCAAGAAGAAAAACAAGCAAAAGAACAAAAACCCAAGTAGAAACATAAAGGATAGAAAATAGAGAGGAGAGAGACACAACAACTACAATAAAAGACCAAAAATGTGTGCAATAGAAAATTTAGGTAGTAGATAACGTGAATAGCAATAGATATAAGAAAATGACATCAAATATTGTAAAAATTTGCAAAAAAAATTAATTGCAGAAACGTTAACTAGGAGAAAATTCATTGTTTTTTGTAACTAAACTTTTATTTCTTAGTTAAAGTAATCCTAGTTATTAAACTTTAATTGTTATGAGACCTTTATTATTTAATTAAATTTCTTTGTTGATTAAGTATCAATTATTTTTTCTTGATAATTATTTGATTGATTGATTTTATAACTAGGTACATAACTAATACATCGGATCATTCATTCAATTGCTAGATTAGATAGATTGATGTTCAATTCTTCTAATCGAAAGTAGCAACTAGGATTTTTCGTTACTATGTTAAGAACATGATTCTAGGGAAACAATTTTCTAGGTTAAATATACATCATATATATGATACCTAGTTCGTCAATTTTATCGATTTATAAAGTTATTAATTAATTAAATTTAAAATCGTATCTAAGTTGTTGATTAATAAGATTTAATTATAATATATGATTTGGTTAACTAAACATAAGAGAAGATAGGTAAAGAAAATTACCACAATGAATGCTTAAACAATAAGTTAATTACATTTAGTGTCAATGATCAACATAAGTTCAATAACGATGGAGACCATAAGCCAAGATTTGCTATTATAGATTGTTCAATTTTTCATTGTTTTCTGTTTATTATTTTCATTTAAATTTTTTAATTAAATTATGTTTAATTCATCATTTAAACCCCCTATCCTTTTATTACATAACTACTAATGTCGGAATTTCTCATGAAAACGATCTCAACTTTCCACTACTATATTAATTTATGTTGTAGAAAGATGATTTTTATATTTAGTTGCAAGCAATAGAATTTTCCATTTAGCTAAAATTTTTATTTTTCTTTAAACCCCGATGGAAAAACTTCAATTCATTTTCATATGAAATTATGACCAAATATCTTATGATTGTTAATTGATACATAAAGTACAAGAAGGTGTTGTAGAAGTGACACTAATTTGCTTAGAAGGCTTAGAGACAACATGATTTAATTCATTATTGAAACAAGAGAAGGTTCTATAAGAAGTTCTTGAAAAATTAGTAATTTTAATCTAACAAAATAAAAAAATGCATGTGTCAGGTATCGAGCAAGCACCCATAAATTAACTTGATGATAAATTGAAGTTCTAGAAAAAATTAGTAATTTTAATTTAAGAAAGAAAAAGAATACATGTACTAGGCAGGAACCCATGAATTAGCTTGATTATAAATTTTGACAATGCTAGTTGAAATAGAATACATTTAAAGATCAATTCACATTATATTTTCAAGTCCCCAAGCATTTGTCTCCCTATTATAAGCTTGACTTAAACCTTACTAATAAACATATGAAAATGATAAATGTATGAAGGTATATTGCTTTTATTAATTGATTATAATAAAGGCATAAGGCCTTTATATACATGAATTTTTTATAATGTGATAACTATAGAAAATTTTGATAAATGATAAGATATGAATGAATTTCAAAAGTTAAGATTTGTGCTATCTTCGATGTAGTTGAGATTATATGCAATCTGCAACATTATCAGCTCCCCTCAAGTTCACGATTGCTAGCTATTATGAGCTTGTCACAAAGTCTATAAAAACTGGATAAGCTCAAGCTTTAGTTATAATATCAACAATTTGGTCAGATGATAAATGTGGTTAACAAAGAGAGCCTTTTTGACAACCAAGTCTAAAATAAAATGGATATCAATTTCAATGTGCTTGGTTTAAGCATAGGAGATAGGATCTACAGCAAGAAATGTGATACCAAGATTGTCATACCATAAAGATGGAATAAGGTGAGAAAAAACAATTTTACTAAAAAGTGACATAATTTAACAAAGTTTATCATATCATAAGTAATATTTCAATATTTTGCTTCAGTACTAGAGCGAGCAATAACAGTTTGTTTATTGACACTTTAAGATCGATGATTATTAGGACAATTAGCTCAATTCGTATCACAATAAGCCTATAAGGTGAATAATGTAGTGCAGATTAAGTGTAAGTTATAAGAGGGAGTTGATTTAAGGTAACATCGAATCCATTTAATTGCAGCCTAGTGAATATTAGTAAGGCAATGTAAAAATTGAGAGACTTTCTTTACAGTAAATTGGATGTCTATACAAGTAAGAAAAAGACATTAAAGAGCCCCAGTAATGCTATGATATTTCGTAGGATCATAGAGAGGATTATCATGATTTTTAGAGAGCGAAAGGGTAGGTTTGATGGGTGTGTTCACAAACTTAGAGTGATCAAAATTTATGCAATGAAGAAGATCTCTAGTATATTGGGTTTGGGTTAGAATGAGTCCTTAAGGTGTGGTGGTATCCTTAATACCAAGAAAGTGATTATGAACATAACCTAAGTCTTTGATGGAGAAGGCATTGTTAAGAGTATTGATAAGGGACGTAATGAAGGGAAATGAAGAACCTATAACTAAGATATCATCTACATAAACCAAGAGCAAAGTGACATAGGATGAAGTATCATGAAAGAAAAGGGATGTATCATATTTTGATGAGATAACATTAAATTCGTAGAGCTTCTGGTTTAAGCAATGATATCAAACACCTGAAGCTTATTTGAGACCATAAAAAACTTTGTGAAGATGATAGATATGGTAAGGATGATTTGGATTAATAAATCTAAGGGGTTGAAACATAAAGACTATTTTTTGAAGGTGACTATAAAGAAAGGGATTATGAACATCAAGTTAACGAAAAGGCCAATTTGAGAAATTGCAAGGAACGATCTAAGTAGTGGCAAGTTTGACAATAGGACTACAGATATCAGTGTAATCAATACTAAGAACCTGATGATATCATTTGGCATTAAGATAAGTTTTGTGATGCTCAATAGAAGAATCATGATTTTTTTTATGCAAATAACACATTTGCAACCAACAATATTAACATTAAATGGTGAAGGGACAAAAGCTAAGTATGATTACAATGAAGAGCATGGAACTCATTAAGAACTGCTTGGCATCAATGTAGGTACTTATTAGCTTAGGTGAAGGAAGTGGGACTAGGGTTACAAAGATTATAAGTGTTAGTAGTAGAGGTAATGTAGTCAGGATAGGTTCCGAGAATGCAAGTATGATCACTGGTACGAGTGATCATAGGATGAGGAGATGGGGAGGAAGTGGAGAAGATGTGGTGAATGGCAATGATAAGGTAATTTTGGGAGATGGTGTAGGATAGGACATAGGGGAACATGTCTAAGCATAGCAGAAGTCACGTTTAAGAAAACAGACATAATGAGATATATAAATGATGGAAGCATATGGATCGAAGCAGTGATAACCATTGTATTAAGAGCTCTATCTAAGGAAAATTGAAGGTGTGGATTTAAAGCTAAGTCTATCTATTTTAATAAAACCACGAAAAGGAAAATAAGTGCAATAAAATATACAAAAATGGGATAAATTTGAAGTTTTAAAAAAAGTAGCTCATAGGGAGACTTGTGGTTTAGTATAGGAGTGGGTAACAAATAAATAAGATAAAAAACTATGGAGAAGGCTTCATACCAAAAGGATTTTGGGAGAGAACCATTTTCATGATATGAAAAATTTTGCGTTCAACCAGGTCATTTGTTGCCATGATTTGTAAGATATTATGCAAATGCATCCTTAATAAGTTTAGACACACCAGCACATTGAAAGGATTTAACAATAATGAAGCAAAGTATTTTGGTAGTTAATTGGAAATTTATAAACGAGAAAGAACATGAAATTTTTTAGTTAATGGAAATATCCAAGCACAGTGGCTAAAATCATCAATAAAAATGACAAAGTAACAATAACCAGAAAAGTAAAGAGAGGGAAAAAGTCTCCCAATATCATAGTAAATAATCTGCAAAGGTTCTATAAACCTACGAGATGACATTGAAAAAGCAAGCCTAGTACTTTTTCCATGATAGAAAATACATAGATTTATGATAACATGATTAACAGATAATCTAGAAGATAAACTAGAGAGTGTAGTCTGATAAAGATGAACGAGACATTGATGCTAGAGATCTATAAAAGCAGAAGTGGCTGCGAGTGCAATAGTGTTGGCAAAATCGATAGGAATCTTCATAAGATAGAGACAATTATGGATGAGACCTCCCAGGAGCGATGTCTTAGTGTGAAGGTCCTTCATATTGTAACTAAAATAGTCAAATTCAATCAATGAGATATAAGTTATCAATAACAAACTTAGCTACTAATAATAAATTAGCAATAAACTATAAGATAATCAAAATGTCATGAAGAGAAAGTGGTTTATGCGATCCAAGAATAGTAAGGTGATCAGTAAAAGAAAAGGGAAGAGTATGACCATTATCGATAATGACATGGCTTGAATAATCATATGGTATAATGAATTCAACAATTTGGATTTTAACTGTCATATGAGTAGTGGCACCAGTATCAAAAGGCTTATAAGTAGTGGTGACATCAAGTTGGTTTAAGGAGATGATTGCATGATTCAAAATATCAAAAACGACAACGGATAGTGATATAACTCCCTTCGAATAGATTTGGAATTAGAATGGAAGTTTAAAGAATATAAGAGGATAATGTTGGGTTAGGACCTAGTTTAAAAATGTTGGCTGAATAAGGGTTCTTAGGTTTATGAGCTAGAGAAGAGGATGGGTTGGCCTGAGTTCGGTGAGCTGTTTGGGTGGGAATAGGTGTTAGGCTGAAGGTAAAGAGGTATTGAGATCAGGTCCCATAACGAAGCCTATGCTTGGATTGTTTAAAAACATTAAGGTTGACTCTGCATCATCATCTACCTCTAGATGCTCTAAACACTTGTCTGCCTTAGAGTCTGCCACTGTTACTGTGAGAGATGGTGAAAATTGGTTTTAGAGAGGATAAGGCCGGCAAGTGGTAAAATAGAAAGCATTTTTTATGGATGAGAAACATGAGGTGAAATTCAATGAAAAAGATGGGAGAATCATGGTGATTGTTATAAGAAGTGCTGCTCGAGATAAGCCGATGATCATGAGCAGTCTGGAAACTTAGTGTTAAGCGTGCGATAGGAGCAAATAGTAAGGTTGTAAGTAAGCAGTACACCAAGCGATTAAATTTGTGTCACTTGACATATTATAGAGAGGGAGTAATCGCATTTGCATTAGAGGCTTCTAATAATGGTTAAAATTTTCCATCAACATAAACAATGAGGTTTATGGTGATTAATGTGGCTTATGCTTGTTTTCACCAAACAAGGTAATTAGTGGAATTAAGTGGTATTGCTAGGAAATTTATGATTTGGTTGAATGGTAAAGTAAAGGAATTGATTTATGCCATTGATGTGATTGATGGATAAAACAATGATGTTGTTAACGCTAGGTGTATGCATGAGTTTGTGGATATTTGATGTTTATATTTGATCTAGGCAGGTTAATTTGGGTGCGTTGGTTGTGTGGAATGAAGAATTTCTGTATTTCATCTAGGTAGGTGTGGTTAGATAAGAAGATCAGTGCATAAACTAGGATCCCATGCTAAATATATGAAGATGATAAATGTATGAAGATCTATTACGTTTATTGATTAATTACAATAGAGGAATAAGGCCATTATATACATAAATTTGTTATCATGTAATAAGAGTTTATGTATAAAAAATGTGATGAATGATAAGTAAGATATGAATGAATTTCAAAAGATGAGATTTGTGCTATCTTTGATATAATTAAGATTATATACCATATCCAATGTTATCATTTACATGATCCAAGTAGAAAAAAATAAAGTTAAATTAAAGGAAAATACTTTATATTTTAAGTTATCTGAAATCTAACAACTGAGGCCAGCAGCTCATTTAGATAATGCTAATTTTAACTAATGAAAGAAAATCGCAAGTTTTAAAAATTTTCATGTCTAAATCGGTGTTATAATTTTAATCTTGACATTTAGCTTTTGGATTTAATTGTCTTAAAATGTTAACTATCATTTTTCTTCCTACATGGACATTTTAAATTTGATATAATATTGTCTTTTTTCTTCCTAAATGTAAATTTAAAATTAATCTTCCTTTTCTCGACTTTCATTTTCCTTTAGACTAAGTGTAGAGCGATGAAGGAATTTTTTTTACTTTATAATTTTTCTTTGAAAAATGTTATTATTGAGAAATACATAAGAAAAATTAAAGAAAAGAAATAAATAAGAATACCCAAATTTTAACAAGGTTCAGTAACTTCTTGTTACTTAAGTCTTTGAAAGTAGAGTATTTATGGTTTCTTATTCCCACATAAACAATAGGATACATTTGATTTTATGAAACCTTAAACTCATATGATACATTACAAAAATGCTTCCATTTTTTCAAACTATAATGACACTTAAACTCAATCACAATAGCACCATTTTATACAACTGTTGATTTATTGATCTCCTTGAACCTATAACATTAGTGCACAGGGACATATATGGCGTTGTTATGCATTGTCATTTACCTTCTGTTTTCAAAACTCTACCATACTGCGAGAACTTTTCCCTCGAACCTCCAATTTATCTAGTTGTATTTAAATAAAATTGAGAAAATCCTCTAAGAAGGTAGATGTCACTCCACTACACTCCCTTCCTATAACTCATATAACTCATTTGAAAATGCTTAAAGCATCCACGAAACTAAGTCACTCACATTAGAGATGGTTCAAGAAGAAAAATAAATAAATAAAAGTCAACTAGAATTTTAGTTTAAAAGTCAATTTTAACAAAAATTAATATATTTTTTATATTTTACTAATATATACTAGTATGAACAAGTGTTAGAACATAGCATATTGGTGCGGAATGGAGTATAGCTATGCTCTAACATCTAACTTCTACCATATATGAGTCACATATACAATAATTATTAATTTTAATTGAAATTAAATTTTAAACTAAATTTCTACTGTAATTTTTATTTAAATGGTTTTTTTTTTTGTTCTTGAGCTGCCTCTAGCGTGAGTGACTTAGCTTCACCCGTGCTTTAAGCATTTTTAGATGAGTCATATGAGTTATATGATTACTTGTTAAAAGTAAAAAATATTCTAAATATCCAACCTAAGTTTGATTAATCCTAAAGTGTCTGATGTCGCAATTATCTCAATCTGTTTGTATGTTAAGTATGACCTGACTTATGGATTCCTTAAAACCAACCTAAGCTATAGAAGCCACATTAATTTTTCAATCCTATCTGTTAATTATATGGAGTAGACATTTATGTTGACCAAGGATCCAATGTAACGTGTGTGTGTGTGTGTGTGTATATATATATATGCACACACAATAATTCTCGTTTTATTTTATTAATACAGAACGGTTTAGGCTTTACCATGGTTAATAAACCGCCGGTTACGGTTACAAAACCACCGGTTAAGGTTTATGAAAATCTATAAACCTTAACCTAACCGCAAGTGCACAATTTAAGTTACGGTTTAAGAACCGCCGATTACGGTTTAATCGACAGTTTACTGTCGGTTTAACCATAATCATTGTTTTATTAATTTCAATTTTTTATTTCCAAATTTAAAATTTTGAAATTTGAAATTAAAATTTTTTAAATATAATAAGTTGAATATAAAAATATAAAGTTAAATGAATTAAAATATATGACAATCATATATAAATTAT
>JAOXYD010076773.1:0-12454 GCA_028565735.1 Pinacopodium congolense
TTCTTCTGTTGAATGGATCAAGCAAAGTCTTAATTATATTAAACAAGTTAGTATGTGTATCAACTCTAATTCTATGCAAATTATACTATCCAATAATTCAAAATATATGATTTTTATACCAAAAATTAATTTAATATGATAGGCATCAATTTAATAGGTTTTAAGGAGATCTGGGAAGAAATTAAAACAGTTCCAAATAAATTCATATACAACTAAATCTGTAATATCTCAATCCAAGAAATTAAGATAATAAATTATAAGTTATATTCTTACAAAAAACTCATTTCATTCTGATTTCTCTTTTTAATATTTCACTTATAAACACATTATGAATAATCATTTCTCATATTCAAATTCATGAATCTCTGCTCATATTTCATCAACCTAATTCTAATACCAATAGTCAATTTTGAGTGGCCGAAAAAAGAAGTCGAGTGAGGCCATATAATCTATATATAATTAAAGATATTATGTCTCCATCCTTTTTAAAATAAGGATTTCCTATATCCCTTTGTGGTATGATAACTTAACATTACTAATGACCTTGTGATTTATTGAGAGAGAAATCTTGATTGAGATAAAAACTTCATTTCTCAAAAAAGATAATTTAATATCTTTCACCGTTATCATATAGAGTGAGAATCATCAGAGTAGGCATCTTGACTCTAGATCCTAAATCATATCATCAGGAATTGGTATTTGAGAAAACTACTCCCTGAGAACTTCCAAGTTTCAATATTATATATCAACATGGATTGGAAGATAATTGCATTTTGATTATTTTTAATCTTGTGGGAAGAATTAAAGCAACTGGGGGTGAACTTATCTCGAAAACAATTTCATCATCAGCCATCAGCCCATCGTATGAATGACTCATCAGTCACACTTTGGCAGTATTAGTTTGTTAATCTTTTCTTTAATATCATTAGAGCTATCTGCCTGCAAAATTTTCATTGCGTGTTTGGCAAAACTGCAATTAACAATATGTTTTAAAATGAAAGTGACATTGGAAGCTTTTACACCACCTTTGGAAAAATTTCATGTGTTGCTTGGGAAGAAAAAATGCTGATAAATGCTCAAATTGTGGTTTTTACATGTAAAATTATCTAAATTAGTATTTATAAATCAACTACATGGCACTCTTATAATAATATCTTTACAGATAATATTGTCCAAATTCTCTCTTACATATCAACAAATTCTTTAAAGTGTAAGGATAATTTAGGGAATGTTTAGTATTAATTATTTATTTTTTAGTTTCTTATTTTTATTTTTTAGACATAAAAACCAATATTTGTTTTATTTCTATTTTTTAAACGCTTATTTATAAATTTATAAAAATATAAACAAGAAATCATACATAGAAAGTGTAGTTTTTTACATGCTTTATAAGTATGTTTTATTTTTTTTGTTTTTTAATAAACAAGATTCATCAGCATGCTCTTTTTCATTATCAATCAAGTCCACAATTTTTTCAATATTTTTTCATCTCCTCTCCTTCTATTTTCTTGCATCCTTTAACTTCAATCAAACAGATTTTTATTTTTAATAAAAAGAAACAAAAAATAAAAAATAAAATTAAAAATTACAATAAAAAATAGAACTGATGCCAATAAGCCTTTTGGATAATATACTTGTGATAATTATTAGTTAAGCTACTAAATATGTTCTTTAGAATACTTGTGATAATTATTAGATGAGGATCAACGAGTATTATTCAGATTGAATGAATTCGAAATTAAAATAATTAGAATAAAATTTAAAACTTCTAAAGAATAGTTTTTTTTTTCAAGCTGGACATCTTATGGTGTTAATTCTTTTCTAGTAATTTAATTCAATAAAATTAAAATTAAAATTAAACTTCGAATATCATGTGGACAAACCTCCATTGATACACAAACCAAATGGTGTGGGCTCTGACCTCTCTCTACCTGCCTCTCCTTTCCCTAAGTCAGTCACTGGGCAACTACAAATTAAAGAAAGTATAGATTGGAGAATGTCCTAGTTAGTGAATATGAGTTCTTCATCTGTAAGTTCTCTTTAGCGAAGAAGGTAGAGAGGACCTTGGAGCTTGACCCTTAGCACATTCAGGGTCAGCCTTTGTAGACACAGGTGGAGACCGGGTATTATGCTTGTTAAGGCTGGATTAACGCATCTCCCAATTTAGGTGGATTTCCATAAGGTTCCTTTGGAGTTCTTCGAAGGGTTTAAGCTACTTAGCTAGTGCTCTAGGCCAACCTCTTAGCCTAGATGAGAACACTATTTATCTGAAGTGGATTGGATTTGCTAGGGTTTGTATTAAAATGGATATCACCAAGTCTTTCCTTAAATCATTGAAGATCAAACGTTTGGATGGGAAGGGAGATTTGGTTAAGGACAGTCTCACTGTATCTTATTTCTAGCGACTGAGTCTTTAAAACTTCATAAGGGTCTGAAGACCAAAGCAGAAGACCCAACCTGAGGATGATATGTAAGGCAACTCAGCTTGTTCATCACGCCTTGTCTGGCAAGCCTGATTCAATCTTTGGTCATGCTCCATTAGCCCCAATAAAGCTAGGCAACACTAGCGTTAGGACCAATAAAAGGTTTAGAAGGAAGAAAGCCCTTCGCTCTCCCCTTCACGATTTTTGGTGCTTGGAATACCAGAGGTTTGAATAGCCTAAATAAATATAAGGTGTTAAAGGACTTCCTAGACACTGTCTAGCCTTCTTTTGTTGGTCTGATTGAGACCAAAATAAAATGAGACCAATTTGATTGAGATCTTTGGTTCTTGGACAAGGATTGGATCAACCTTTCTAATCGCAATGCTCATTATAATGGCAGAGTGGTGATTGCCTTTAACCCTCACCTTATTCAGCTTCTGGACTAGTGCTACACGGATCAATTTATCCACTGTGACATCAAGCTTATCCAAACTCAGTCTATCCTCTCTGTAACGATGGTTTATGCTGGCAATTTGGAGTTTCAACAAAAGCCCTTATGGAAGGATTTGGATGGATTGGCTGCTCATATTACTTGCCTTTGGATGATCACCAGGGACTTCAATTGCACCTTAGATTTAACAAAGATTCAGGGGACTAGATTAAACTCTAGACATCATAAGAATGAGGAACTTCGAAAGCTTATGTGTGATCTAGAGCTGGTATATCTGAGATACACAGGTTAGCTATTTACTTAGAGCAACAAACAATTTGGGGACAGGTTTATCCAAAACAAGCTTGATCGTTGCTTGGTTGATCAACCTTGGCTCCTGAGTTATCAAAGTAGCCATGTTGATTTCAGCAATCCAATCATCTCTGATCATTCTCCTATTATCGTCTAGGTTGGCTTGCAAATCTCTACCAGAAGGGCCCCATTTTGGTTCTTCAATTCTCTCTTACAACTCACTAGATTTTCGGAGGTTCTTCTGCTGGGTTTAAACCATGAACTAGAAGAATACAAGCTTTTATCTGCTACCAGAAATTAAAATCCATTAAGACTGAATTGATTCATATTCAAAGGATTGGCAGTGATACCTTGATGCAGGAGAAGACCAAGGCTTATGAAACGTTAATGCATTGGCAGAATTTAGTGGCTTTGCACCCAACAGATACTTGTATCCGACAATAGGAGATTTTGGCTTTCAGGGACTATACAGAGAAGTTGGAGAACCATTATTCCAAATTGAAATAGAAGTTTAGAGTCCTATAGCTCACTGATGGGGAGAGAAATACTAGCTATTTTCACATAAGTATTTTGGCCTGACGGAAGCTATTGAGAATGCAGAGAGTGTTTTGATTACCGACCAGGAGGGCATGAAGGATTTAGCTTATGATTTCTTTAAGAATCTATTGGGTACTAAACCGCAACCTGGCCCTATTCTAGATGACCTCCATCGCTAATTGGCTGCCTCCTTTCCCTAAGAGTTTGCGGCTTCCATGGCTAGGAAGATCTTTCTCGACGAGATTAAAGTACATTGTTTAACATGCATCCTGACTAATGTTTTGAAAACCGATACTACACCGTCACTGATTTTTATTTCGGAATGATGTCATACCGATATCAATATCGATATCGACCAACTTTTTAAAATTATAAAATAGTCTCTAAATTTTATAAAATCTACAAAATAATCCTATATATATTATGTATCCCATATAAATATAATTTCAACATGTTTTAAACATTTAATTAATACAATAAATATAATACAATTTTCATACAATGTTTATACCTATTAATATCAGTTTTCACATATTTCTCAAATAAATTACAATATAAATTAATAATAATATATATTTTATTAATAATATAATAAAATAATATAACTACAAAATTAAGAATAATATAGTATTTATATAATTTTATTATTTTTATAAAATTTCACTTTATTTATTATATAAAAATATTATTAATAACTTAAATATTAACTATTTATAAAATAATAAATATTAATAGAATTATAAACAAACATGAAACTAAAAAAACTTTTGTTGAACATTAACACACGTATATATTAATGCATAAATAAAAAAATTATCATAATTCATGCAAAAGGACATTAATATATTAATGCATGGATGTATTTCTTTAAAAACATATAAATACATGCATATAAATAAATTACAAATATATTAATATATAAATAAACAAACAAAATAATATATAAAAATAAAATATTAAGAGAGTTAAAAATAATAAGGGAGTCAATGGGCTGCCACATATATAAAGGAAACCACGCTCATGGCCTAAACGTGGTCTCTTTGTGACTTAGAATAACAAAATTTTATATATATACATACCGGTCTCGATTTTAGTTGATATTTCAGAATCAGATTAAAATTAACCAATACATATCGATTTTACCGGTGCAAGTCGGTGTTTAACCCTATACGATATTTATTTAACATATACCATTTTTGTAATGGTACGGTGCAAGCAAGGGGAAACTGCCAATTTGTACCGGTATTAAAAACATTGATCTTGACAAAGCTCTAAGGTCTAATGAGTTCATTGCTAGATTTTTTCAAAGTACTTGGAGTACAATGGGGGAGGTCATCACCAAGGTTATAAAAGATTTTTTTTTTTTTGCAGTGGATATATGCTCTCTAAAATGAACAAAATCTTTATTTACCTAGTTCTTAAGGTCACGAATCCTCTTCCATTGGTGATTACTGACTGATCGCTTGCTGTAATATGATGTATAAGATAATTTACAAGATCTTGACCAATCGACTTAAAGATGTTCTGCCATCGATGTTTCCTCCTAGCTAGGCAGCCTTTGTTCTTAAAAGGAATATTGATGATAAAATATTAATTGCCCAAGAACTCTTTAAAAGCTATCACTCTAAAGAGGGCATAACGAACTATGCACTGAAGATTGATTTTACCAAAGCCTATAACTTTTTCAGTTGGACATTTCTACTTTCTATCTTGGAGGATATGGGGTTTCTTCTGCAATTCATCCATTGGATTAAGATTTGTCTTACCTCTGTCTTTTAAGTGGTTTTAGTTAATAGGAAGCCAACTAGGATGTTCAAGGCTAACCGAGGCATTAGATAAGGTGACTCACTATCTTTTAAGTGGTTCAAATACCACCACAATTGTGCCAGCCTTGGGTTGTTCAACCTTTCTTTTGCAGATGATCTAATTCTCCTATATGATGCTGACTTTACATTGGTCAACCTTTTATTAAGCTTATTGTACTGCTTAGCTATAATGTCTGGGTTAGTTTTTAATCCAAGGAAAAGCTTAGATTTTTTCTGTCTATAGATGCTGATGAATAAGTAGGTGTATTAGCTACTCCTAGTGGAAAACCTCTGGATGCTTGAAAATAACTGACAATTCTTTATTTCTTCCTATAAGTAGCTATACATTGGCCCTTGTGAGAAACTGGTGTAGACCAAACTGATGTGGGATTTGTGTTGAACTCGAAAACAAAACACAACTTATATTAAACTTGAAAGAATAATACTACAAGTGAGAAAACTCTCTTACACATAATGGATCCCACAACACCATAAAACACCTCTTTTCTCTCAAGACTCACGTCACTCTCACACTCTCACTTTCTTTCCTTACTTTATTTCTCTACACACACTATGTTAAATATAAATCCAAGACCCTCCTTTTATAGGCAACAAAGTCAGTTTACGTGGAGAAGAATGGCCATGTGATAAGTTAGTGGCCTTAACTAGAACTTTCAACATTTTTCTAAAGCAAATCAAAAGAGGCAGTGTTGACTTTTCATTTCTCCCCCTCGGCATCAACTCTTAATTCTTTTGTTTTTAAGCGTTTAACCATACTAAGTTGCTCACGTAACTTTGAAAACTTACTTGAAGTGATTCCTTTCATAAATACATATACTATTTGTTCTTAGGCATGAATGGGAACCATCTTTATATCACCTTGTCACACCTTCTCTCGAAGATAGTGATATTGTACTTCTACATGTTTAGTTCTCGCATGAAACACTGGATTCTCCACTAACTTAATGGATGATAAATTGTCCCGGTGCAATTGTATAGCATATTTAATTGGTCGGTGTAGATCCTCTAGTAATTGTGATAACTACGTACTTTTTTGGGCGGCCATTGATACAGCCCGATACTTTGCTTCAGTAGTTGATAATGAAACTGTTGGCTGTCTCTTACTACACCATGAAATTGATTTTGATCCAAATTTAAACACATAACCCATAGTTGATCTTCATGGGTCCAGATCGTTGGCTTAGTCAACGTCGCAATAGCCAATTAGTTTACAATCTTCATCTCTTTTATAGAAAAGACCATACTCAACTGTATCTTTCACATATTGTAAGATTAGTCGAACAGCATGAAGATGAGATTTCTTTGGTTTTTGCATGAAACGACTTACCAATCCAACAAAAAATGCAATATCTGGTCTTGTAAGTGCCAAGTAAATTAAGCTTCCAACCAACTACCCATACATAATTGTATCTTTTAAGTCTTCTTCCTCATTAACAGTAATTTTGATGTTTGGCTCCACAGGAGTTAAGATTGGTTTACACTGAGCCATACCAAACCTTTGAATAAGTCTTTTGCATATTTCTCTTGGCACATAAATATTCCTTCCTTTATATGATCAACTTCTAATACGAGAAAATGATTGAATTCTCCAAGCTCTTTCATTTAGAATTGAAATGATAGATTGTCTCGTATTTGACGAATTTCTTCTTCTTCTTCTTCATCTCCAATGATTATTAAATCATCTACGTAAACTAGTACAACTATTGGTTTTCCTCTACAATATTTAACAAATAGGCTCGAATATGCAATAGCAAGTGAATAACCACTTTGAATTAAGAACTCACTGATCTTATCGTACCAAGCTATTGGTGCTTGTTTAAGTCCATAGAGATCCTTGCGTAGCTTGCAAACATATTTTGGATGAGTCTTACTCTCAAATCCTTTTGGATGATCGATGTATATGTCTCGATCAACCTCTTTATGTAAAAAGACATTATTCAAGTCCATTTGACAGAGCTTTTAGGAGTTGCTTGCTGTTAGTGCTAGCTCTTTGCTACAAGACTAAAGGTCTCATCATAGTATAGTCCATACAGTTGAGAGAATCCGTGAGCCACTAATCATTCCTTGTACCTCTCTATTGAGCCATCTGGATGAAATTTCATCTTGTAAACCCATTTACAAGATATGGGTTTTACATCTTGAGGTAGTGGTACTAAATCCCAAGTCTGATTTTTTTTTTAATGCTTGGAACTCCTCCTTCATTGCTTTTCTCCAAACATCCTTCTTGACTACTTCTTCAAAGGTTATTGGCTCATTTTCTTCAACAAGAGCCACATCAGTATATCTTAAATTGGGATTTCAAATTGTATTTAATCTTCTTAATTATTGTTGTTGTTGCCCATCATTGTTATCAATTTCATGTTGACTAGGTCAATCTTCCTCCGAAACTTTTTTATGTACTCTAGTTTTCCATGGGCTTGCAATTGATCTAGGTGGACTTGATTCCTCCATTATTTTAGGTCTCAAACTTTCTTCGACAGTGATCTTTTCCTACAATCTTTCTTCCATTTCATTCAAATCTAGAAGTGTTACTTCTGATGGTGTCCAACAAGAAGAAGCTTCATCGAACACCACATTCCTTAACGTATAACATCGATTAGTTGTTAGATCACAGCATCTCCATCCTTTTCTTTTAAGACTGTAGCCTACAAAGATGCATCGAATTGCTTTCTTATCAAGCTTACTTCGTAATTTATCTAGTACAAAAAAATAGTAGATGCATCTAAACACTCTGCAATAGCTAACTGTAGGCTTTATCTTCTACAGCATTTGAAAAGGAGATATAAACATGGGTCTAGCTTGTAGTAGTCAATTGATCATATACACTACTATCCTCATACATTCTGCATAAAATCTTCCTGGCACGTTCCTAGCATGTAACATGCTTTGACATATCTCGGCTATATGTCGATTCTTTTTTTCAGTCACCCTATTTTTTGTTGGGTCCTTAGACATGTCAATTGTCTTTTAATTCCATATTTTTTTAAGTACTTGGAGAAATTTTCTGATGTATACTCTCCTTCATTATCCGTACATAAGCATCATAACTTTTTACCAATCTTTCTTTCTATTTCATCTTTAAACTCCTTAAAATTATCAAATACTTCAGATTTATACTTTATAAAATAAACCCAATTGTACCTGGAATAATCATCAATGAAGGTAATCATGTATTTCATTCCTCCAATTGATGGTTGCTTCACAAAACCAAATACGTCTGATTGTACGAGCTTTAATGGTTCTTTAGCTCTATAGCTTAACTCCTCATATAGTAACTGATGTGCCTTACCATATTATCAAAGGACATATTATGTCTCCTCGAGTGTCAAGTTAAGGAAGACCTTTAAACATGGATTTGTTCATCATTATCTTCAACTTGTGATAATTAACATGTCCAAGGCATGCATGCCATAAATCTATTGTCTCACTCTTTCGAGTCTTATCCACGTATGCTGATTTTATTAATAACACATAAACGAAATCTAATAGTTAAACCTCAAAATCATTTTTCCACACACCTTAACGTCATCTGGACCAAACACCACATAATTTCCTTTTGATGTCAACTAAGATAATTAAATTAGATTATTTGTTACTCTTGGCACGTGATACCCATCCTGTAATTGTATCAAATTTGTGCGAGATTGTGGTGTTATTAAGGCTTCACCAACATGAGAGATTGGTAGTCTTAAATTATTGGTTGTCACAATTTCTCGACAACCTGTATATTGTAACAAGTTATCAAGCTTTTTCACGTTACCTGTTATATGATTAGAGTATCTTGAGTCAACAATCCAATCCTCTTTATAATTAATTTTCTTGGAGTGTCGTGATATTAGTGCCTTCTTATTAACATCTTCTTCCACAGGAGTAGAACACCTCTCCTATTCACATTTGGAAGACTCGTCCCTTTTGCTAGCGACATTAATATTTTCATTTACAACTTCTACAAACAAAGCTTTAGCATCCCATTCTTCTTCGCTAATCTCTTCTACTATATTACTACTCAATATGGTAGCATTACTTTCAGTTGGTTTCTTGTCAAAGTGGCAGTCTTAAGTAAAGTGACCCTTATTTCCATGCTTGAAGCATCCATCATTCTCATTTTTTTTTTTTTTGTAGCTTCTTAGTTAATTTTATGAAGCTCCCCCTAATCTAGAGCTCCTTTGATCTTCTTTATAAGATCTATTTTCACCATTTGTCTTACTCCTGAAGTCTCTCCAATAATTGGGCCGACTTTTTCCTCTATCGCTAAAAAGTGCCTCTTCATCACTTTTTAGTGAGACCTTTGCCATTTGTTTAGCCAAAGTTTCTTGATTGGCTAATAAATTTTTGAACTCTTCTAATGAAAAGTGAGTTGACCATCCTTGGACAGCTGTAATGAACCCATGATATTCAGGTTTCAAGCTATGAATAATTATTCTCCTTTTTTTAGAATCATTAATTGCAGACTCAGAGTCTAATTTTGTAGTCTCATTACAAAGAGACTTCACTTTGGAGAAATATTGGCTGATAGACATACCATTTTATTTAGTTGCCATCAACTCATTCTCCAAATATTGTAGCCACATTTCATTTTTTTTAGAGTAACGTGATCCAAGAATATCCCATGTCTCTTTTGGTGTTCTTGCATATTTTATATATTTAAGAATATCATCTTCAACAGAAATTTTAATAACATAAAGAGCCTTACCAGCCTTCACCTTCCATCTTTGTAAAGTGGCTATAGATGCTTCCGTTCCCTTATCCTCAGGTGTTGTAGTGTCACTTCTCCCAATAATTTCCCACAACTCTTAGCCTTCCAAGTACGATTGTATTATCGTCTTCCAAGAGCTGTAATTGTGATCATTGAGCTTTTTAATTGAGCCTATGATTTGAAATTCTACCATCATGACTTGATTTTGGTCCTCGAAAACTAATAACCTTCACAATCCCAGGTTGCTCACAATTTGCACACGAATCACAATCCCATATCGTCTCATTCTAACTTAGTGAAAATATCGGTCGTAGACCGACCAAGCTCTGATACCAAATTTTTAAACTCAAAACAAAACACAGCTTATATTAAACTTGAAAGAATAATATTACAAGTGAGAAAACTCTCTTACGTACAATGGATCCTACATCACCATAAAACACCTCTCTTCTCTCAAGACTCCCATCACTCTCATACTCTCTCTTTCTTTCCTTACTTCATTTCTCTACACGTACTGATAAGTGTGTTTTCATACTATGTTTGTAGATTGTTTTTAGGTGTTTTAAGTATTATTTATGTGTGTTAAACTTACTTAGTATGAACTTTTACATCTTTTTTCATTATCTTTTTAAGTTCTTGATTGTTTTTAGTATTTTTTAATGTTTGAGGGCAAAATATGAACATATTTGAGGAATGGATTGATGCACTTTGATGCTTAGAATTGTAGGTAACAAATGAGACCTGAAACCAGCATCAATTTTCAAACTGCAACTTCGGTCATGTATTAGATGCCCTTATGGAGCTTGGATTG
The DNA here is from genome assembly GCA_028565735.1 of Pinacopodium congolense. Lineage (NCBI taxonomy): Eukaryota > Viridiplantae > Streptophyta > Magnoliopsida > Malpighiales > Erythroxylaceae > Pinacopodium > Pinacopodium congolense. Next base: position 11,036 of record JAOXYD010076773.1, read on the forward strand.
TAATGAAATTTTATGGAGAGCTAGCACCACATGTGAAGAGCCTACATATTAAATTTTAGGTTAAACGGAGGTTTGTGGACAAAGATATGGTGAAAATACAAAGCATAGGTCAAAACTGAAAAATTTTAATTTGGAAGGTGACGTGGCAAAACGTGTAGAGACATGTTTTATGAGTTTTTGGAATTAAAAGGTCATGATAATTAACCTAGTAGAAACAATTCTTACGTTAGGAGAGATAAAATATAGAAAATAAGATTTTTGTGAAGAAAAGAAAGGAGGAGAACTCAATCTTGGAGAGGAGACCGAAGATTTAACAAGTTATATCTCGATTTTCCTAAAAATGAGGTTCAACATATACCATTAGTTTTCTCTTTTCTTTTACCTTCTTTTTTATGTTGAATATGAATATTACTTGTTTTTAGTTTGGATCTTCTTCATTACCTGATTTCCTTATTTTTCCCAGTTGTCAAAATATGATCTTTAAATATTATCTCTATGAGCCTCGAGTAAGCTTCTGTTCATTTTGTAATGTGAATGTTATGCAGCCGCAACATGACAGGGATCTGCCAGTGTTTGTCAGGAAATCTTTCACTCAAAATTTCACAAGTCTTTCTTCTCCGCAGGTTAAGTTTAAACATTGTAACTCAGAACATAACCTGACAAATTTTATTAACATATCATTAGAGCTTCGTGCAGATGTAAAAGAAAAACACAATAATGCAGAGTCCTCGAGATATGTCAATATTATATGTCAATAGCCGACAGTTGTATCACCTCTTGAAATAATAATTTGTAAGTTTGGTATGCTAAGGAACAAAATTATAGAACAATAAAACTATAGTTAAATATATGGAAAAATATTTTTTTTCATTTCATGAATTTTAAAAACTGTTACTTACTCTCTTATTAATATTATTGAATATCACATAACTCTTTTGTTATATTCAGTTAATTTTTATCTAATTTTTATTTAAAACTATAATATTAAAATTATTAAGTTATAATATAACATTATCAACTAATAAAAATTATAGAAAAATAATAAAACATAAAGATTGAAATAAAAAAAATCAAACCACATAAAAGTAAGTATAGTATAACGCACAAATCTAATCCTGCATGACGTGTTTTGCAACACCAATATTTCTATGCATGAACATTCTTCTCAGTTTCCTATTAGTAACTAATCAGTCCAAACTCCAATGATAGAGTTTTAAGTACCTGTTTAGATGGGCTTATTTGAGTAGAGCTTTTTTTCTGTAGAGTTTTTATAAGAAGAGCTTTTTTAAGAAAATAGTTGACGGTTTGGCTGTCATTTAAAAAAGAAATTTTTTAAAAGAGATTCATAAAGTAGATTGTTTGGTAACATAAAAATAAAAAGCACTTTTGATTTTAACTATATTTTATTTTGTAATAAAA
>JAOXYD010076784.1:0-12454 GCA_028565735.1 Pinacopodium congolense
CTTAAATCATAAAGCTGAGTGTTCTCTAGATAATTGTAATCCGATTGACCTAGTACTTACATCTTATAAACTTCCTTGTGGGATCCATACTAGGAGTCTTAAATATACTCCACTTTATTACTTGATTCGACTAGTACGCTTGTCAAAGAGTTAATATGGAATTAATTATGAATTTGTGTGTTGAAAGATAGATTAATTTAAACTAATTTTATATGTGGCCAACTGTAATCACATGCATAACATATTCAAAATTTAGAATATGAATATAGGTTGCATAATCAAGAGGAATTTTGTGTGAAATGTTTTTAATAAGCCTCTTAATGAGTTGGAAATGTTTTTGGGAGTATTTTAAATTTCTGTGTGAGTTATAAACGTGTTAAACTTGTTAGAATTAACTTAAGATTGTTCATAAGTTTTTTTGAAAAGTTTTTATGTGTCTTTTAGAGTTAAATGACAGTTCTAGACTAATTAATTACTCCGTATAAGGGTATCATTATTCTTTACATCCTTCAACGACGGGTGTTGAGTTTCTTGAATGGTGCCATTATAGACCCACATTAAAGGGACGATAATGGAACTACATTAACAATGTCATTAATATTTATAGAAATCATTGTTACTGAGAGAAAATCACAGTTTAATAGATATTTCTTAACAATAACAACATTTTAATGCATAAGAACGTTGTGTAATGATAAAAAGCCACTTGTTTGATATTCTAGGGCTATAAATAGATTATTTTACATCAGTTTTTATAATCCAAAAGTTTACAAAGTGATTAACCAGGTGTTTTAAGCATTGTGAAATTTATCGCAAGAGTGTTTTTTTAGTTACTTTTTATCGATTTTGATTGCAAGATTTTTTTGCCTTAATTTAAGTTTTGTATGCCTCTAAATACACTAAAAGATTGCTTAAGCTAGATTATTTTATAAGTCTACTTTGTGAGAGATAGTTTTGTTGAGAGGAAGGATATTCCTAAGCCTTGAGAAAGGAGTAAAAGTTTTACCCTAAGCCTTTGAAAAAGATGTTTGTATTTCGTAACATTGTAATTTTATTGTTTAATAGTGACAAAAATCTTAATAAGTGGTTATTGGGGACTAGATGGAGGAGTAAGTCGATAACTCTAAACTAGAATAAACTGGTAGTGTCACTCTCCCTTAAACTCTTTCTTTTACACAGTTTTTAGTTTTATTTTATTTTAGTTATTGTGATCATTGCTATCCAAAATTTTGTTTGTATTATTGTGTTCTATATAGGAGACTTTTTTCATGATATTATTCATATTAAAGTTGTTTTTATTGAATTATGTAAATTGTTATCTATTTCTTGTAATCAGTTTTCATAAAGTGTTAAAGAACTTTATGTGAACTTAGGAATTCATTGTAGAAATTTTTTAGAACCTAATTCACCCTAACTCTTAGGTGCCATCTAAAACTAGCAATTGGAATCAAAGAGTAAATATAATAATTATCATAAGTCTAAAGATTTAGTAAGAAAAGATCATATGGAACATATGATGAATAACTTTGCTCCCCTAACTAGCTTAGAAGGAAAAAATACACATAGAACACCCTACATTGATGGAAAAAATTAATTATATTAGAAAACTAGGATAAGATGTTATTTGATGGGAAAAAGTGTAGAATTATGGTTAATGGTTTCCCAAAAGACTCTTATGCCTTCCAAACTCAGAGGCAATGAATTACTACTTAAGAAAGAAAATGAGTGGGATAATAAAGAAAGGAAACTATCCTCTCTAAATGGAAAAACATAGCATTCAAGGTTATAATGAAGGAGGAGAGTGAGAATGAAGAATCCTTACATGAGAGTGAAGAAGAAGAAACACTTGCAATCATCACAAGAGGCTTAAGGAAACTTATACAAAAGAAGGATCTCACTCGTACAAAAGAAGGTAAGTCCTCACATAAAAATAAATTTACTAACACAATATGTTTTAAATGTGAAAAAAAAGGATAACATGAGGTCACGTTGCCCAAGCTTTTAAGAAGAAGAAAAGGAAGGAAGGAAGGAAGGAAGGAAGGAAAGAAAGAAAGGAGTTAAAGAAGAAAGCATTAAATGTCGCCAGACTGCCTTCATGAAATTAGGCTTGAATTTATCGCCTTACTAACAAGACGATATTGGATCCATCAATCAAAGTATCTTTAAAGAGATTTGAGGGAGTGCACCCACCTGTTCCATTCACATTGGTGTAAAATATTAACTGAATCAAGCGACTTTGAAAATGATGATGCTGCATTGTGTCATGACACATGATGAAGTAAGCTCCTCTCACTCTTATAATAGTGAAAATGGATGTAAAGTTAAATATACATATGAAGAATTTCTAAAGGATGTGGAAGATTTGGATAAGAAAAAGAAGAAGCTGCATCATAAACATAAGGAATCTTTAAAATTGTTAGATGAATATAAATTAGAAAATGAAGGACTTAGGTATGACTTAGACTTAATCAACAAAGTTAATGATGGGGTTAGTAAAAGAAAATGTAGCCTTAAAGAAATTAGAAACAATGTTATGTGCTTAAAAACTAGGAAATAATAAATATGGTTTAGGCTATAGTAATGAAAATGAAGCATCATTAAGCAAGATAGCTTTTGTAAAGGGAAAGAACTTAGAAGATGAATATGTTTTTAGGAACATTAAAAATGTATCTGTAAGTAGACCACAACCTAGGCACTATGCATACATATGCACTCTATGACTGGGGGGTTTTCTATAACGTTGATTTAATGATAGAAAAATTTTCTCTCAACCTAGGAAATTTTTTTAATAAAGGTTTTATAATGGATCTACGCCTAGAAATGATTTTAAGAATGCATATAGAACTTATACTCTATTGTTTTACACATATTGGGGTTATTATGGGCATGTATCACATTTTTTCTATAATAGAATTAAGATCTTTCACCAAGAGGTAGAAATAGGTATACTACTAACATTCAAAGGCCCACGATGATATGGGTACCTCAATCTATATGATTATCTTGTTTTTAAGATACCATAAGTAGAAATAACTGATACATGGATAGTAGTTGTTCATGACACATGACCGTAATCCATCATAATTCGTCACTTTCGAAAAACAAGGATAGAGGATTTGTTACTTTCAAAGAAAATACCAAGGGTAAGGTAATTAGCATTGGAAAGTCAGTAAGAAAAATTGCCTTTTAATTGATAATGTTTCACTTATAATGGTATGAAGCTTAATCTTTTAAGCATTAGCTAATTATGTGATAAGAATTATAAATTATGCTTTAAAGGAAATGAATGTTTTGTTTCAAATGTAAAAGATGGTAGTACTGTTTCCTTAGAAAAAAGAGAAGGTGGCATTGATGTTATTTATTTAAATGATACTAATTTAGAGAAAAAGTGTTTGGTTGCTTTGAATGAAAACAAATGGATTTGGAATAGAATTCTTGGACATGCTAGCATGGACTTATTGTCATTACTCAATTATAAGCAACTGATCAATAGGCTCTTAAGTATAAGGTATGAAAAGAACAAGATATGTGAAGCATGCCAAATAAGAAAACAAGTAAAAGGTTCATCTCGAAGTAAGAAATTGGTAACAACTTCTAGGCACCTTGAACTTTTACATTTGGATTTATTGTTAGTTTAGGTGCTAAGATATATGCATTCGTTATTGTTAATGATTTCAGTAAATTTACATAGGTATTGTTTTTAAGTTCCAAGCATGGATGTTTTAAATCATTTGTGAACTTTGTTAAGATAATTCAAAATGAAAAAAGGCTTGTCAATTCAATCTATTAGGAGAGATCATGGTAGAGAATTTAATAATGACTTTTTAAATAATTTTGTTATGATCATGGCATTTGGCACAACTTTTTAACCTCTAGGACTCTTTAGGAAAATGATGTAATAGAAAGGAAAAATAAGATTATGTAATAAATGGTAACAACTATAATTAACGAATAGGAATTATCGAAATACTTTTGGGCTGGAGTCGTACCTTATATATGTCATATAATTAATAAGACTAACATTATGCATAAAATAGATAAAACACCTTATGAAATTTGGAGAAGTAAGAAACCAAAAATTATCCATTTTAGAGTATTTGGATGCAAGTGTTATATTTTGAACACTAAGGATGGTTTAGAAAAAATTGATTCTAAAACTGACAAAGGCATATTCTTAGGCTATTTCTTGACTAGTAAGGCATATAGAGTGTTTAATAAAAGAACTCATATTGTAAAAGAACTTGTGAACGTTTTTTTTATGAGACTAATCCCTTTGAAAGTAAGATAGTTTTTGAGGATGATGATGTAGGTTTTTCTCAGGACTTAGAGAAAATATCACTAGAGGAAAAGGAGGAAGAATAAACCACACAAATTCCAAATGTTGAACTAAGGGAAGAAAGGAAGGATAAAGAGCTACACGAAGGATCTTCCCTCCAACTAAATTCTAGGTGATATTCAACAAGGGGTAACTACTCGATCTCAGTTTAATTGTCTGATACTACATTCATGTCTCATATTGAACCTGCAGGTATAGAAGAAGCATTAGGTGATGAGCTATATTCTTTAGCTATGGATGAGGAATTGAAAATGGTTTTGTAAAAGGCAAAATTGGTATTATTTTATTTATTAAGAAAGAAAAAACGAGATTTGTTAATTGTTCAAATTTATATAGATGATATTATTTTTAGTGATAATAATGAGTTTTTATCTCAAGAGTTTGCTAGGTGTATGAAAAAGGATTTTGAGATGATCATAATGGGATAATTAAACTTCTTTCTCAAACTCTAAAGCAAGAAAATGAAGGACAATGTCTTCATCATCCAAACTAAGTATACAAGATAGTTACTCAAGATATTTGGCATAGATAAAAAAAACCAATGTGCACCGCATGGGGACATTCGTAGAGTTCAACAAAGATGAAGATTGCAAGGAGGTGGATGCAAAGCAGTATCAAGGTATGATTAATAATTTACCTTTATTAACTGTAAGTAGGCCCAATAACATGTTTAGTGTGTGTTTACGTGCTAGATTTCAAGCATCACCTCGTGAATCATATCTATTAACTGCTAAATGCATATTTAGATACTTGTATGGAACAATGCATTTATGACTTCAGTATCTTAAGATCACATTCTTGGAATTGGTTAGTTATTCTGATGCTGGTTATACAAATAGCTTATTAGATAGCAAAAGTACTTATAGTGCATTTCAATTCTTAGATAATGAATTAGTTTCATGGTTCAGTTAAAAATAAAATTTTGTTAGATTATCTATAATGGAAGTGGAATATTTAACTATCAGTAATTTATGAACTCAAGTTTTATGACTTAGAAAATAATTTAAGGATTGTCACCTAGAACTTAGTAAAGTTACCATTAGATGTGAAAATACTAGTATTATTTGTTTAATAAAGAACCCCATTCAACATTCTAGGAAAAACTATATAAAGATTAGGTGTTATTCCATTAGAGATCATGTCCTAAATGGTGATATAGAACATGAATATTTTGATATTGTGCATCAATTAACTAATATTTTTACTAAACATATGCATGAGGATAGATTTTCATCATTAGGAGAGAGTTGGTTATGATCAATGGTTCTTCTTTGTGATTTTAAATGATTTCTTCATATCTTTATTTTTTACCATTTATGAATTTAAATATGTTAATTTTTTGTTTTTGACATGTTTAAGGGTTTATTCTTATCTTTTCGATGATTATAAAAAAGGGAGATATATATGTGATATATTTTGATTTATTATGGGAGTAGTAGCAATTTTCTTATTTTCTTTTAATCCTATTCAAAGTCTAATATAATGTAGGGGAGTTAATGATTTCCAAATGATTTGTTAACTTTTAAATTTGTTAAATTGGATATTGAACAAATGGTTATATGATTTTGAAGAATTTAGGGGGAGTTAGTCATTTTTACGATTTTGAGGAATTATGTACTTTTGTGAAATGTATTGTTTCTTTGGAATAGTTTTGAATTTGCTAGTATGATTTGGACAAGTTAAATTTGTGTATTAAGTGGAAATCATTTCATGTTTAGTATGTTTAAATGATTTTCTGATAGCTAATAATTATTATATTACATCATTTTTGTCATTATTAAAAAGGAGAAGATTGTTGAACCAAGGGAGGTTCAACTAGTTTTGATGATGACGAAACATTAAATGGACTAATGTTCTTATGCGTTTGAATCATTGAAAGATCGGTGTTAAGTTAAAGTGATAAAGAAGATGTTTAAGGAGTCTTGGAGCAACATTAGAATTCACGAAGTAGATTAATCAAGACTCACGAGTTTGGAAGAGCCAAGATAGGACTTATATAGGATACCATTTATAATTTATATTGTAAATCTTCCTTAGCTCTTTTTAATGTTTTGATGAGGCTCATTCATGCATAATAGATTCAAAATTAAGAATATGTAAATAGGTTGAATAATCAAGAGGAATTCTATGTGACATGTTTTAAATAATCCTTTTGATAAGCTAGAAATATTTTTGGAGTATTTTAGATGTGTGCGTGAGTTAGAAAGGTGTTCAACTTGTTGGAAATAACTTAGGATTGTTTGGAAGTACTTTTGAAAATTTTTTATGTTTTATGGATTCCAATGGCAATTTAGGGGTAATTAATGGTGTCATATAGGGGCACTATTGTTCTCTGCATCCATCAATAGCAAGTGTCGAGTTTCTTCAACAACGTCATTATAAACCTATGGTGAAGGGCTTATAATGGCAGTACATCAATAGCGACATTGATATTCGTAAAAACTGCCATTAAAGGGAAAATTCACACTTTAATGGATACTTCTCAATGATAACAAAATTTTAATGCATTAGATCGTTGAGCAACAATAACAAACAACTAGTTTGATACTAAGGCTATAAATAGGTTGTTTAACATAAATTTTTATAATCCAAGAGTTTACAAGGAGGTTAATCAAATGTTTTAAGCATTGTGAAACTGTTCTTAAGAGTGCTCTTTGAGTTATTTTTTAGTGGTTTTTGGTGAACGATTTTTTTGCATTCATTTAAGTTTTTCTAGCCTCCAAATATATTAAAGAGTGCTTGAGTGATATTATTTTATAAGTCTATTTTATGATAGACAGTTTTGTTAAGAGGAAGGCTATTCTTAAGCCTTGAAAAGGGAATGAAAGGTTTACCTTTGGCCTTTGAAAAAGGTGTTTATATTTCTCAAAATTGTAATTTTTTTGTTTAATAGTGAAAGAAAACCTCAACTAGTGGTTATTGGAGACTAGACATAAGGGTAAGGAGATAGCTATGAAGTAGAATAAATAGTTGGTGTCGCTCTTCCTTAAACTTTTTTACTTTTACGTAATTTTTATTCCTGTTTGATTTGATTTATTATGATTATTTATATTTAATTTTTTGTATTATTTTTTGATATATAAATGAAAATTTCAAGATATTACACATATTAAAATTGTTTTATTGAATTGTGTAAATTATTATTTATTTTTTGCAATTCAGTTTCATAAAGTGTTAAAAGACTTTAGGTGAACTTAGGAATTCATTATAGAAATTTTTAAGAACCTAATGCACCCCCTCTCTTAGGTTCTATCTAAGACTAATAGCATGATCTAACATTCTATACCATATCCTCACATTCTCATTTATAAAAACAAATCACTAAAAATTATGGTTAAGGAGATCATTAAATTGATTATATAGATATTCCTTTGTCTCTTTACACTGAAAACTATACGATTATCTTCAACCTTAGAATCAATGCATTGACTTTCTTTCAAATGAACTTCAAAATCCTTATTATAAAGCTACCTAACACTTAACAATTTATGTTTTAATCCATCTACTAAAAGCACATTATAAATAGTAGTGTTTTTCTTGTTGACATTGCTAAGGCCAATTATTTTATCCTTGGAATTGTCCCTATAGCTAACATGACCTCCATCTTTACTCTTTAATGATATGAATTGAGTAGCATCTCCTGTCATTGGCCTAAAAAATCCACTATTTACATACCATTTGCTACTCTTGAATTCCTACAAAAAAAATAAAGATATTTAACTTTAGTAGCCATATTAATTTGGGTTTTTGGGGGTTAGTTAACTTTTTACTAACTATGTCTTACGGTGAACTATAAGACCTTTTTTTTTTAATCAAAATAGAATTTTCAATATGTCCTAATCTTCCATAATAATCACAAACATATGAAGCATCATGAAAATGTACATATGTCCTCAAGCTATTCGTATATGCATTCCTATATACATTATTCCTTAAGGACCTTCTTTAGATGGTTTTAAACTAGGATATAAGTAAAATATGTTCATTAGACTAGAATATGCATGGCAGATGTTCTTAGATGATGAAAAATGCATTTGTAGTGTTTAAACAAGAGCTAGATGCAATTCTCGCCTAGATGACCTATGTGCAGTATTTTCAACTTTTGCATTTTCAGAGAAGTTATGCCGACTCCTTGAAACATTCACATTTATCCTAGATATAGGTCTTAAAAAATACATAGAAGCATGGTTTTCTTCCTTGGTTATGAACTAGACGTTGATGCACCAATTGTCAAATGATTTCCTAGGTACAATTTCTTTATCTAGGTTTTTACCCTTTACAAAAGTGGTCTCAACATTTGGATTTTTCACTCTCTTTAGTGAAACCTAATTCATGCATATCATTTGAAACTTTTTTAACTCCAAGCATATGATTTAACTTCTCATTTCTCTTAGATAATATTTCTAAGTATTCTTTTAAAGATTTTACCTCCTCCTTTAAAGATTCATTTCCACGCATAAGCTTCTTCCTATAATCGTCAATAAAAACATTGCTATCTTCCAAGTTATGCAAGTCCCTCTTTAGCTTATCATTCTCTAACCTAGGTTCATTAACCAATATCATGCATTCCTTGTATTTGGAAGATAGCTTGATTCCTTTTCAAAATTCACACCTTGTAAGCACTTAACCAAATCACCATAGCTTAATTTATATTTAACATTGTTATTATCATGATCATAAGAGTGTGAGGTTGAAGGTAACTCATCATCCAGTGTAATGAGTCAAATATTTGTAACTTATTTTTTCAATTTTTCAACTTGGAATTCACTTGTTGTTTCCCACAACATCACCTTTAAAGTTTTCCTCGTCCTTTTCTCCTTCTTCTCGTTATTTCCTTTTTCTTTCTTTTCATCCTCCTTTAAGAGTGGTCGTTGGTAGGTTTCCAACATTCAAACAAGACAACATTAGATGAATATTTTCTTTTAGCATCATTCTTACTTTGTTTTTTTCTTTTCGAGTAACTCTTATTCTTCAAAAGCTTCTTGAATTTCTTGTGAGGAAAGCTATTTCATCTTCACTATCATCTGATGTTGTCTTCCCATCTCTTTGCTTCTCCTTCATAACCCTGAATGCCATGTTCGTTCTCCTTAAAGTCACTTCCTCCTTCTTAGTCTCCTTATGCCTCATCTAATATGTGAGGAGTGACGTTATTAGCTCTTCTAATAGGAGCACATTCAAATTTTTTTGCTTCTTGGCTTGTGTCACTTTTACTTATAATTCCTTGAGTAAGGACCTATTGATTTTTCTCACAAGCACCACATTAGGATATTATTTTCTAGGACATCTCAATGAATTGATAATATCAATAAATCTTGTTTAAGACCTCTTAATGCATTAATAATATCAAAAAATCTTGTATACGTGCTAGAGATACTTTAATCATGATTCATGGAAAACAATTCATATTTATGAGTTAACATTGAAATATTACTCTCCTTTACTTGATTGGTGCCCTCATGCATGACCACAAGTATATGCCAAACTTTGTGAGCCATTTCACATATTAAGCTCTATTAAATTCATTCATACTAAATGCATAAAAAAGAAGTGGGCAGCCTTATTGTTCAATGAAATTAACCATTTATAATCATTTGTTGTTGAGACTCTTGCAAGCTACTAAATACTAAACCTAAATTTACTTCTTAACTTTATAGTAAGGCAAGTCAGGGTTAATCCTATAAAGAATTGTTTAGCATTTATAACTATTCCCAATGTTGTGTAAAGCCCTTACATGTTTCAAGTTAAAATAACTCAAAATAAAACTAATGAAATTAATGTAAATAAACAAGAACACAAAATATAAAGAAGTGAATAACTAAAATAACAATATGGGTTAAAGATATTTTTGAGATCCAAAAACTCCAACTAATCCACGAAATATAAAAATTATGTTATGCCTAAGATGTTAACCTAAAGAGACAATCAAGCTCTTGCATCTTATGTTCCTCTAATTTTAGGTGAATCTAACAAGCTCTAAAAATATCCTTAACTACTCAACAACCTAGAACAAGCTCTATAGATTTAATAGTGCATAACTTTAAGTACTCTGAACGGTTAACTTAAGCTATAATCTTGCAAGATTAGATAATGTAATTTAAAGAATCACAACCCTAGTTCAAGTTGATTAAGTTTCACTTATAAAATGTCTTTTAATCCTCTTACATCTCTTGCTTGCTCTTCTTCTCTTCTTTTTCTTCTTCTTCTTGAGTCAACCTACTAGAAAAAGGACATGAAATGCATTCAACAATACGAAATGAAGTGCTACTTACCTCAGGAGGTATGGCATCCTCCATCTCATCTAAGCATATGTCTATTTCCTCAATGGGTCTGTCTTAATCTTGTTGTTCTCCACCCTCTGGTTAAAGGGCACACATCATCTTGCCATGATCTTCCTCTTAAGTTTATTAATGGAGGAATTTCCCATTAATGACAAATTTTTGCTCCATTGACCTTTGACACCCGAATAGTTGAGTCTTGTGGTTTAGTGTTTGGGTGATGCATGTATAACGTTGAATGGCTTAATGCGTTGTTTGCAAAATTATACATCATATCTTTGTTGGTTAAACTCGATTACATTACTGTGCTAATGTTGCAGAGAGATAACAAGGTTATCTGGCAATACCTTGGACTCTGAAGGTCCTAAAAGCAGTCAACTGATGTCTTCCTTAACTGTTTCTTCAAACTCGCCTAATTTGAGTTCAAGCCTGCATTTAATCTCATTCCAATTGGCATTATAGAATCTAATGGCAACACATTCAAAATGATTTAAGTGTGGTTCCATTGCTTACAAAAAAAAGTCAAAACAATAACCTAATATGCCTAAAACATGCATCCTAAATAACAAAATGTGGCATCCTAACTGACATGCAAAAATGCAAATACAAATGTAACAAATGCAAAGACTACCTCCTTACACTTGGACAACACATTATCCTCAATGTGGAAAGGAAAGCTCCCAAAACCAACAAACAACACATTGAAATAAAAAACACAAAACACAAGAACAACATAAGAGATTAAGGGTAAGCAAAGTTTATGGTGGTGTCCGACATTCGAAGGCAAAGAAAATCTTCTTCCTCTCTTCCTTTGGTCTTTTGAAAAATTATGACTCATAAAAACCCTTTAAGAAATCATTAAGTCACCTAAACATTAAGAGATTCAAAGGGAAAACAAGCTAAAGATCAAACAAAATCAAAAAAACAAACAAACATACAAAACTTAATAAAGACAAGCAAACTTAAAAAACCTGCTAAGTTAAGATCATTAGTTTGACCCTTGGCATATCAACATTATCCATTGTCAAATAAATGTTTTAGCCCAATAAGAAGCAAGCTCAAACTCCATAAGGAGCTTAGAGTAACTTCCCTTAATATAGGCTCCAATGCTCTAAAACTTTGGGGGAATGGAATCGAACTGCTTCAATATTAAACTCCAACATCTGCCCTCCTTTCTGAACATCGTCTTTTTCCTAAGATGGTCTCTATAGTGGTTTAAATGATAAATGTGGAGGCTTGTCACCCTACTCGACACCTTCAAGCTTTAGCTTGCTTGGTCATAGCTTGTTTTACAAGTTAGCACCTTGCGGCTCTTCCTTTTGCTTCTTCTCTTTCTCTTGGCTCACCTCCTTCGAGCTTCCAACCTTCTCCATTGTATCCTATTCTTCCTTTTTCATGACAACTATGATGGTCGTTAACTGCTCCCTTGGATTTGCCTTAGCATTAATTGGTAGGCTACCTGCATTGCTAGAAGACAAAGCATTAGCAAGTTGACCTACCTGTACCTCCAAGTTGTGGATGGATGAAGCGTGATTCTTCATAATTTTGTCAAAGTTTGCCTCCTAGTTTGCAAATTTAGAGCCCAAAACATCCATCATATTATCCATCTTGCTCTCTAAAAACTCAAATCGGTCTTATTGAAATTCAAGAGCTCCTTGTACGTGCACTTAGCCACCTGTATAATTAGTATTCCACATAAAAAATTAGTTGGTTTTACCACCCTTGATTGAAAGTATTGGAATAATGATTGTCACCTCTTTGCAGTTGGCCTAAATAATTGACCTGTTCTGTGTCATTGGCTCCCGACAAGAAGCATTCAGTTGTACCATGGCTATCCTACCCA